>JAJLYD010000249.1:0-33814 GCA_030571615.1 Jamesozyma hellenica | reverse complement strand
TCTTCTATGAAATTCTAAATTGTTCTATCCCTTAAATTACTTTTTATTTTTCGTTTCTTTTCTAAATACAATAATTAACAACTAAATTTGGACGGTTAGTGTAGTGGTTATCATCCCACCCTTCCAAGGTGGGGACACGGGTTCGATTCTCGTACCGTTCATATATTTTTGCAGAATCACAGGTTGCATTCAATTTTTTTTTATTTTACAATTGTCATAATAGATGATCATCCAAGCTGGTTGATTTATTTTTTTTTATTTGTACTTTGTTTTTCTTTTACGATGTTTAATTTTTTATTTATTATTTCGGCAAGTCTATTTCTTTTCCTAATAGGGTAATACTAAAATAATTGATTCCGAAATAATCAAACAGAAAATTAGTTTTCTCGAAAAAGATATTTCATGAAATATTATAATTTGAGTGGTGAAGAAACATGATACAATTAATAAAAAAGTAAAAGAACATTTTTACAAAATTTGAAATAAATCGTTACTAAATAAGAAAAACGACTAATATATATATATATATTAAATACAATGTCTTCTCCATATCCAAGCGATACTTTGAATAGTGGTAGGCCAAATAATTCATCACCACCGCCGTCATCCTTCGGAGGTGGTTTTGGTAGTAGTTCAGGTTTTGAACACGATTCACAACCTGGTTCAAGATTACAATTTCCAAGCTCTTCTCAACCTCAAATCAGTGGTACTGCTCCATTGAACAACGAACCACCACAATTCAGCTCCCAAAGTCCTGATGAAGAAAATGATGAAGAAATTATGCCTATGCAAGGTTTGAAAAGAAGAACGGTTAATCATGTTAAGAAAGTTGATGATGTTACCGGTGAAAAAGTTCGTGAGGCTTTTGAACAATTTTTAACTGATTTTTCAATTCACAATGACGAAACTAATCAGAGTGATAAAGTATATCGTGCTCAAATAGAATTCATGAAATTATATGATTTAAATACTATTTATATTGATTATCAACATTTATCCACAAGAGAGAATGGTGCTTTAGCTATGGCTATTTCAGAACAATATTATAGATTTTTACCATTCTTGACCAAAGGTTTAAGAAGAGTCGTTAGAAGATTTGCTCCAGAATTATTAGTTACAAGTGATTCCATAAATAGAGCAGATGATGAAGAAGATGATGATGGGACAAATAGAAATAATAATACCACTTTACTATCTTCAAACCCTTCAAATATTAACGACTCAAATGCTGATAGCTTAAGTAGAAACACGAATAGTAGTTCTAGAATGGCAACAAAATCTACGGGATCTACTGATATTTCGAATTCACCAGAACAAACAGAACGTACTTTTCAAATAAGTTTTTTCAATTTGCCAACAGTTCATAGAATTCGTGATGTGAAATCCAATAAGATTGGTTCATTATTAAGTATATCTGGTACCGTAACACGTACTTCCGAAGTTCGTCCGGAATTATACAAAGCAAGTTTTACTTGTGATATATGTAGAGCCATTGTTGATAACGTTGAACAATCATTTAAATATACTGAACCAACATTCTGTCCAAATCCATCTTGTGAAAATAGAGCATTTTGGACATTAAATGTTACTAGATCAAAATTTTTAGATTGGCAAAAAGTTAGAATTCAAGAAAATGCTAATGAAATTCCAAACGGTTCTATGCCACGTACTTTAGATGTTATACTTAGAGGTGACTGTGTTGAAAGGGCTAAACCTGGTGATCGTTGTAAATTTACAGGTACCGATATTGTTGTTCCAGATGTCACTCAATTGGGTTTACCTGGTGTAAAACCAAGTACATCTAGAGATTCTAGAGGTATTTCTAGAACTTCAGAAGGTTTAAATAGTGGTGTTAGTGGGTTACGTTCATTAGGTGTTCGTGATTTAACGTATAAAATGAGTTTTTTAGCTTGCCATGTTGTAAGTATTGGTTCTAATATTAATGATAATACTAATTCTAATGATAAGGGAGAATCAAAAAATAATGCTGAAAGTGAATTGCAAATGGCTTTAAATTTCCAAGGTAATAATATTTATCAAGATTATGAAAAGGATCAAGAAGTATTTTTAAATAGTTTAAATTCTGATGAAATTAATGAATTGAAAGAAATGGTCAAAGATGAACATATTTATGATAAATTAGTACGCTCCATTGCCCCAGCTGTATTTGGACACGAATCAATTAAGAAAGGTATTTTATTACAAATGTTAGGTGGTGTTCATAAGAGTACAGTTGAAGGTATTAAATTAAGAGGTGATATTAATATTTGTGTTGTTGGTGATCCATCAACTTCAAAATCACAATTTTTAAAATATGTTTGTGGTTTTGCTCCAAGATCTATTTATACATCCGGTAAAGCTTCATCTGCAGCCGGTTTAACTGCAGCCGTTGTTAGAGATGAAGAAGGTGGTGATTATACTATTGAAGCTGGTGCTTTAATGTTAGCGGATAATGGTATTTGTTGTATTGATGAATTTGATAAGATGGATATATCTGATCAAGTTGCAATTCATGAAGCTATGGAACAGCAAACTATTTCAATTGCAAAAGCTGGTATTCATGCTACGTTAAATGCAAGAACATCAATTCTTGCAGCTGCCAATCCAATTGGTGGTAGATATAATAGAAAATTATCGTTACGAGGTAATTTAAATATGACGGCTCCAATTATGTCTAGATTTGATTTATTTTTTGTTATTTTAGACGATTGTAATGAAAAGATTGATACTGAATTAGCTTCACATATTGTTGATTTACATATGAAAAGAGATGAAGCTATAACTTCACCATTTTCAAGAGAACAATTACGTCGTTACATTAAATATGCGAGAACTTTTAAACCTATAATGACAAAAGAAGCGAAAAAATATCTTGTTGATAAATATAAAGAATTAAGAAAAGATGATGCACAAGGATTTAGCAGGTCAAGTTATAGAATAACAGTTAGACAACTAGAAAGTATGATTAGATTATCTGAAGCTATTGCTAGAGCTAATTGTGTTGATGAAATAACACCGGCATTTGTTTCTGAGGCATACGATTTATTAAGACAATCAATTATTCGTGTTGATATTGATGATATTGAAATGGAAGATAATGATCCAGTTACGAACAATGAAGATGAAGATGAAGATGTAAATGTGAATGTTAAAGATTCTAATTTAAATTCTGAATCTAATAATACTGATTCAAATGAATTTGATAAAAAAGATGAAAATTCATCAATTGTTAAGAAGCAAAAGACAACTGTTACCTATGATAAATATGTTTCTATGATGAATTTAATTGTTCATAAGATTGCAGAAGTTGAAAAGAAAGAAAATAAAGAAATGAGTGCCATTGAAATTGTTGATTGGTATTTATTACAAATGGAAAATGATTTAAATTCTGAAGATGAATATTGGCAAGAGAGGAAATTATGTTTTAAAGTTTTGAAAAGATTAGTTAAAGATAGAATTTTAATGGAGATTCATGGTACGAAGAATGATTTGGATGATGTTGATGACTATGTTGAAAGAGATAATAACGTAAGTAATGAAGACCCAAATAAAATTGTTTATGTTATACATCCAAACTGTGAAATATTAGATTCATTAGAATCACCAGAAGAAACTGATGATACTAATTAATGGAAATGATAAAGATAAAAATAATAAAAAAAGAAAAGCAATTTTTTTTTTTTTTTTTTTTCTTTACAAATAGTTATTTAAGAAGTGTAATATATATGTGAAAGAAAAAATGGATAGTTAATTAATTTATTTATTTTAAAGATTAAAAAGTAAAAAAAAAAAAAAAAGCAATTTTATAAGTTTTCTATTTGAAATTCTTCGTGTAACATTTTACCAAATCTTTTAATACCTTCACGTAATCTTTCAGGAGAAACAGCAGCGTAAGTACCTCTAAAGAAGATTTGATTTGGATAATTATTTTCTTTTGAAGAAGCTGGTTGTGGTGGATTAGTTTCACCATCGGTAATGAACCAAGAACCTGGTACTACTAATAAACCATTCTTAATGACGGATTCATATAAATGATTTTCTACTTCCGATGGATTTGAATGAAATTTATCCTTAAAGTTTGGATGAATGGAAGCATCTATTGTCACTGTGAAGAACATACCAGCGATTGGTGGATTAATACCGAAACTTTTATTATTTGGAACATATTTATATAAAGCATCAACTGCATTATCACGTTTCAAAGCATATTCGTGACGTAAGCCAATTAACCAATCTAAATAACCTTTTTGACCCCATTTATTTAAAGTTGCAGCTACTATAGTTGATGTGAAACCTGAAGGAGCTTGAATTGTCATTTCATGTAAAGCTAAATAAGAATTTAATAATTTTTTTGAACCTGTTAACCAACCTAATCTTGTACCTGGAGCTAAAACTTTTGAGAAAGAATCCATTCTAATGACTCTACCGTCAGTATCTAAGGAGATAAAAGTATTTGCTAAAGATTTTAAGAAAAGATCATGATCTAATTTTTCATTTAATTTAGCATTATCCTTTCTTTCTTGTAAATCTTTAATATATTTACCCATTTGTAAGAAATAGTAAGGTTCATCTTCAATGATTAATAAATCATGTTTTTGAGCGATTTTATAAATTTGAATTTTTCTTTGATCGTGTAAAGAAGAACCTGTTGGATTTTGACCAGTTGGGATAGTATATAATAATTTTGGTTTCTTAGTATTTGGATTCCAATTATCTAAAATTTTTTCTAATTTTTCTGGGATAATACCATCATTATCTATTGGAATTGGGAATGTTATAATACCTTGAGCTTGAGCGGCAGAGATTGAAGAAGAGAAAGAATGAGCCTCGAAAAGGACTACATCACCCCTATTACAAAAGATTCTTAAAGTTGATTCCCAAGCACTTGTGTTACCAGCAGTGACTAAGACATCCCAATCAGTATATTTTAAATTGTGAATAATTTTAGTATGATCTCTTAAGAAATTCATTAATTCAGGTTGACCCATTGAAAAACCGTATTGTAAAGATCTTGATAAAGGAATATCTGTTTCATTTAATTTTTCATTTTTTTTAATTTTAATTTGAGTTGATGTTGATGTTTCAGAATCTATATTAGAATCATCAATTTTTGCACCTATACCATTAACAAAAGGTGGTTTTGGAGAATTAAAAGTCAAGTTATCCCATGGGAAATAATCTGCTAATGGTAAACCACCACCTAAGAAAATAATGTTTGGATCATTGAAAAGATGAATACAAGTCTTTAATGGAGAAGGTTTACGTGCTTTGGTTTCTTCAGAATATAAATGAGAAAAATCTTTGGATTCTGGTAAGGTCATGGTTAATTGGAGTTGTGTTTGTTTGTTTGTTTGTTTGTGTAGTAATCAGAATTTTAATTAAAAAGAAGAACCCAAGTAGTAGTAAAAGAAAAAAAGAGAAATTTAGGCGTGAAACAAGATATATATATATATATATAAGTACGAGAAATAATGATGATGCAAAAAAGTATTTATATGAAGTATTAAAGAATGAATCACAACTGAATTAAACGGTTGAAGGTGGAAAGAAAGAAAGAATGAATCATAAATGAAAATGTTTCAAGAGGCGGGAAATCCGTGGGAATTTGTGCAAAAAAATGAGTAATGAATGAAAGATAAGTAAGAATTTTTGAAAATGCTGAGAAACACACGCAGCAAGCAAGCAGACGAAGAGCGACATTGGTGGTATTGATAGTGATAGTGATAGGAATGGTAATAGTAATGGTAATAGTAATCGTGATAGTAATGGTGGTAGTAATGCTGCTGGCAACGACGTGAGTTGCGAAACTATGAACGACGAGTTAATTGTTACGGGCAGTCGCGGGCGGTGGCTCCGACGATTGCCGTTCCGTGAATAGCCGCAGCGGCAGGGTGACGGTGCACGTGACGCGGCCGGAAGATGCTTTTATAATTATTTACTGGCAAAAGAAACAAATAAACAAAACCAGATGGATGATGATCTCAATGAAATAAACTCTCGTTTAAAGGTCTGCTCCCTTCCGCTTTCATTATCCAAGTAAACGAAACTGGCTCTACATTATCATGTTACTCCCAGCGGAAAAAAATTGGAAATGTCTCTTTCATATTACTATTTTACTGCAACTACTCTCTTTAATTAATGCTTTCCCATTGGAAAACACCGACGATAATACCGACTTAGATCAACTTACAGAAAATGATTTTATTGTAGATCCCTTAATGATTCCAGGTTTATCCGATATTGATGATAAATCCTCCATACCAATCATGTATGCAGGTCATATTCCTGTTAATAATTTTACTGATTCAATACCAAAAGATTTTGGTTATTTTTTTTGGAAATTTAAACAAAATATTAGCAATAACAACAACAACGAAAACTTGGTATTTTGGCTTAATGGCGGTCCAGGTTGCTCTTCAATGGATGGTGCTCTAATAGAATCAGGTCCTTTACGTATAGATTCAAATGGTAAAGCTTATTTAAATAAGGGCTCTTGGACAACAAGAGCTGATTTAGTGTTTGTAGATCAACCAATAGGAACAGGGTTCTCTTCCATTAATCAAAATTATTTATCATCCGTTAACAATAATAATAATGATAGAAACGATTTTTATGACACCGATTTAGAAATTGTTACATCACATTTTTTACAATTTTTAAATAATTATTTCAAAATTTTCCCTCAAGATTTGCATAAAAATATTTTTTTAGCTGGTGAAAGTTATGCGGGTCAATATATTCCATATTTTGCTAACTCAATTTTAAATAATAACAATAACGATAAAGATTCCCCAATAATTAATTTAAAATCAGTACTAATTGGTAACGGTTGGATAGATCCAAATACACAATCATTATCTTACTTACCATTTGCAATTGAAAATAATTTAATTGATAAAAATGATGAAAATTTTAACCTTTTATTAACTTCACATGAAAATTGTCAAAAAAAAATTAATCAAAAAAATAATAATATTAACAATGATGATGAAAATTCTGTTCCATTCTCTTATAGTGAATGTGATAAAATTATTAACGATATATTAAAAATTTCAAATTATAACGATAATAAAAATCAATGTATTAACGTTTATAATTATCAATTGAAAGATTCTTACCCAGCTTGTGGCTCAAATTGGCCAAAAGATCTTGATAATATAATGAAATTTTTCAAAAATGAAAAAGTTAGAGATGCTTTAAATATAAATAAAGATTGGGGTTCAGATAATTGGAATGAATGTCATAAAATAGTTATGGATAAAATGGAAAATAAATTTTCAAAACCTTCAATTAATTTGTTCCCAAATTTATTAAATAATGGATTAAACATTATATTATTTAATGGTGATAAAGATTTAATTTGTAATAATAAAGGTATATTAGATACAATTAATAATTTAAATTGGGGTAATCAATTAGGTTTTAGTCCAACCACTCAAGATTATAATTGGAATTATAGAAATTATGATAAACGTAATAATGACTATCAGGATGAAAACGTCGGATACGTTAAATATGATAGAAATTTAACTTTTATTAGCATTTTTAATGCTTCACATATGGTTCCTTATGATAAATCTGAAATTAGTAGAGGTATATTAGATATCGCTTTTAATAACGTCCTCTTAGAAAATATTAATGAAAAAAATACTTTAATTAGTTCTGATAAACCATATGATGATAATTATTTTAATAATATTAATGATAATCAAGATTATTATTATGATGACGATGATGATGATGATATGAAAGATGCACAAGATATTGATTCTACAGAATATAAAAGTAAAAAAAAATTAATCTCATTAATTTTTTTCATTTCAACTATTATTGTAGTTTTAATCATCATTTTTTTTGATTCATTATCTTCAAAATTTATTAAATTATTTGGCAATCCTTATAATAAACTAAATAATAATAACAAAACTGTAACTTGGGCAGATGAAATCAATGATGATAACAGCAATATTGAATTTGAAATGGATGAAATGAATTCAATACAAAATAATAATGAAAATGATGAATTTAATCTAGGCGGTGAACAAGATGATGATGATGATGATGATGATAACGATTCATTCGATTTGAGTAATGATCAATTGTAAATAAACTTTATTAACGTTTCTGCTTTATTTATTTAATATTTTTATTTATTTATTTATTTATTTTTTTTTTTTTTTTCATTTTTTCAGTTTTTTATATTGAAAATTAAACATATTTTATAAACTGTATATTATAACCATATTCGATTCATCAAAGGACTGCTTCTTCAAATAATTCTTTTAAAATGGGGTCTCCATTTGGTAAATTTTTGTAAGATGATTCATCCTCATAATTTGTCTGGTTATATAATTTTTTGTAAATTGCATCTTGTGAGAATAATTCAATAGTTTTTGTCTTAGTTGTCACAGATATTATAGAGCCAACAATTGGTGTTGTTTTTAATAACTTATTATTTTATAATAAAACACACTAAAAAAAATATAACAAAATTTGTTCAAGCTAACTCCAAAAATGATCAAAATATTGAAAATTAACTTTCATAAGAGTAGTTTAATTATGAAAATTTAATGATCGATAAAAGATAGTAAAATTTTATAATATCTTTGTAAACCAAATTGAATAATATACATTGAAATATGACTGAAAATAAAATTCCAAGTTATGCCTCAAAAGCTTGAAATTAATCTAATTTTATTAAGAATAAAATTTAAAAGTGAATAAATTAAGCAAGAGCTTCATATTACAAAAACAAATCAGAAATTACCACAGTTTAATAAAGCTTCTTACAGGTTGAATATGATTTGTTAAATTGATAAATTGTTGAAAATGCCGGCGGGTTGTTCAATCGACTAGTCGCTGGTTAATATAAAAATTTTCTTTTGAAATGAAGCTTTTTACAAATCAAGTGTGTCGATTGTGGAGTTCTGAAAATTATAAATACCACGTTATTATATAAATATCCTAGGTAAAACTTCAAGAATTTTTTTAATTTTATTTTATATAACTCTGTATCTAATTTAGACAAACCAAGAAAACTATGAAACAAGTTTTATCCAATTATCTGAATAACAAAATTATTTATTAAATTATTATTTGCGCCTTTTTGTTATACTTTCTGTGTATAGCTTGAACTCTTATACAATAATTGTTGTAAACCAAATAGAATAATATGAAACGAACTATGACAAGGAAAGACACTCCAAGGTATGCCCGAAAAGCTTGAACTTAAACTAGTTTTATTAAGAATTAAAAGTAGAAATAATGATATAACTTTAACGGTCATACGTCAAAACTCAAGCAGTTACACAGTTTGAGAAAAGGTTTACACAGTTTTAAGAAAGTTACACATTTTTGGTGTAACTAGTGTATTTGCAAAATGAGAAATCCCAGTTGAAATGCAAATGTTTACAAATGTAATGTGTTAGTTGTGGAATTCTGAAAAGTATAAATACCAGGTTATTATATCAATATTCTGGATAATAATTTGAAGAATTCCTTTATAAATATTTTATATAATGTTATATTTTTAGTTAACAAGAAAAAAAAACAATTAATCAGTTTTGTATCCGATCTTCTGAATAATATAATCTTTTGTTATATTATTATTTTGCGCTTTCCCATCTGTTAAAATCTTGCGTTTTGTGTACAACTTACTGTAAAACAAATAATGTAATATAGTAATATCTCTTAACTTACTCTAATTTATCTAATGTACAACCCGATCTAATCTTGAGTATGATAGTCCTGATGTAGTTATTAAATAGCTTGGTTCTTTTATTATGTAACAAGTATATAAGTTATGGACTGGCTCGCGTGAGCCGTTCTTATATACAAATGTATTTAATCGCATCCGTATTCCAACCCTAACTTTGTCAATTAGGGTTAGAAATATATAAGTGATATTACGTCTACTATATCACAAATAATTTAATGTGAGAAAACGCTGACTTTTTATAGCTAAATATGAAATATAAATAAAACGAACTAAATATTCTAAAGTGTGAGAATCAATGGCCTTTTATACTTTTTGGAATCATTGAATGAGCTGATGGTTCTAGACCTGAATCCATCAGTCTCATGTAGACTTTCTCCAATATTTGCCCCTTGTTACCTTTTCCAGTAAGTTCCAACCATATCCAGTAATACTCCAATCCCGGAGTCATGCATCCCGCATGTCTAATCTATATACTCCCTATATAGATAAATATTGATAAGGTTCGGCTTAGCGGCTCGCTAATATATTTCAAGTCCGAGATCGGGAATCCCTACATTACAAATAATATAAATTGTTGCTATCTTAGTATAGTGGTTAGTACACATCGTTGTGGCCGATGAAACCCTGGTTCGATTCTAGGAGATGGCATTTATTTTTAATTATATGCAAAACAAGTCACGTGATTTTGACTAAAGTTGGGAACAGCAACAGATTAACTATGTCTTCTATGTATGAGTAGTTTTAGAAACAGGAAGATCAATAATCAAGGACAAACAATAATCGCAGGAATAATTAATTATTAGTAATGTATGATAAACAGGGATATTCTTTGTATAATGAACACTTATCATTATACATTCGAAGACGATATGAAAAGTAATAATTTATGTTAGGCGCCTGATTTTCTACATTGTTCAATATAGTTAATGATTATATAACCATCCATTTAATGTTTTTTTAAACAATTGCATTCAAAAAAATTACATCATATTTGAATAGTTTTTTAAATCGGTTAAGCATAAGTTTATTAGTAAAAAAAATTATCCAGTTATTTAAATTTATATATATACAATCCAAAGAAAAATGCAAATAAACAAAAAAAAACACAACTAGTAGATACAACCACTAATAAATAAGTAAATGAGTAATACATATAATAATTTAAGGTTTTGGAATTTTCAAACGTTTTGAAATCATACCACAACCATTAATAAAAAATATGACTACTATTGGATGAAATTCAAATATTTTTCCTTGTCTAATGACTCCACCAGGTAAATCATTCATAATTAAACCTTTATTAACTAAAAATGCCATTGTAAATACTAGAGCTAAAGAAGTTGGCATTGGTAAGCCTTCAAAAAATTTACTTTTACCAGCAACATCTTTTGGCAATTGACCTACGGTAACATTAAATCTTGCTAATCTAGCTAAACCACAAAGAACAAAAAATGATAATACAAAAACATCTAATGTTGTTTGTATACCAATTGCAAATGCAATAGATGCAGGTGCAACACCAAATGATATTAAATCAGCTAAAGAATCTAATTCTTGACCCATTAAAGATGAACGATTTCTTAATCTTGCTACTCTACCATCTAAGAAATCAAAGCACATACCTAAAAAGATAAAAAAATGGGCACGTTGAACATAATGAGGTTTTCCTGTTAATGTAAAACGCAAACAACTTACAATAGAATAAAATCCTGAAAATCCATTTAACATAGTAATATAATCTGCTAAATGTAAATTTCTAATCATACTAAAGTGATATTTATCACTAGTAAATTTTTCAATATCATTTTTATTTGGTGGAGCTAGTGGTGTGGTATCAATAGAAAACATTGAAGAGGTCCTTTTTCTTAAAATAGGAGTAAATTCATTTGATGAAATTATAGATTCAGATTCAGAAAAATGATCTTCTATAGCGATATCATTATTTGATTTTAATTTAGCTCTTGAATGAAGCTTCGACATTATTGATTTTGGTTTGATTTCAACGAAAATAAATTCAATTGGAAATGAATTTGTTGCAACTTTTGAAAATTTTTATAGCAAGAAATTTGATAGAGTTTTCATTGCAATGAAACAGGGCGATTTTACATTTATTTTTTTTAACAGCGAGGTGCCGTATGAAAAACGTGAATATGAAAATATTGTGGAGAAAGAATCTCATGAAAAACAATTTTTAGCGAGCTTTAACTGGAACAAATCAAGTTTAAATAATATTTAAATATACAAGACGAGTACGAGAGTTCAAGCTTAAAGCGTGTTAAATGTTTATTTGTGCAAAGCAAACATACAATAGAATATAATTTAAAGGGAAAAATCATTGCGTTTTAAACGCAAACGGTTATAAGTTTTAGCGATGTTGATTCACTTCTGAATAAACAAGTTACCAAAAATGCATAAATTACTGGACTTAACGTGTAAAGTAACCTGGTAGAAAGGCATAATGAAGCATAAAAATACTTTAACATGTCCACTTAAGCTGGAAGCTTGATTAGGAGTGTATTGGGCAACTATTTTTTTTGCAATAACGTGCTATACTAGAAAAAAAGCTTGGATAATAAAATTATTGTTCTAGTTTTTAATCAATTTTGATTATGAATGCATAGATTAATAGTTAAAAGACTAAAATAACGTGATTTATATATTTATATATATATATATATTATTATTTTCTACCCAACATTGAAGTTAACACTTCATGATAGGGTGGAATTCCTGGGCCATCTTTTTCAACTGGGTTGTTTTTGATAACCTCATTAAAATAATTGTGGTATATATCACCATCATAATAACCAATTGGAGCATTGATCATACTATCCGGCAATTGAAATGCATCTGTCAATGCTATGCAGTCTTTTCTAATTACTGTTAGTAACCTAAATAATAGTGGCTGGATCACTTTGGAAATATCATCAGGGCTAAATATTTTCAATTGCAAAAATTCACCAGAAAATTTATCAACAAAGTAAACTGAAAATAATTTAAATAAATTCCACAAAGCTTCCTTTGTATAATCGTCAGTAATGTATGATTGTGAATCATCTGACAATTTAATATAATACGTTTTTAACATGCAATGAATTGCGTTGAACTTTGACACTGAAATTAATAATTTGGATATAGAATCGATATCATTATTTTTTTGAAACGTTTTACCAATATGAGCTAATAATTTAACTAAAATTATTTTCCAGACTTCAATAAAGTTTTCAAGATCACTATCATCGGTTAAATCTGCACTAATTTGATTTGTATAAATCTGTGCAATTAAACCTGGATCTAAATAATCAAATTGGTCAATATCCAACTCTGCATCATATTTACCTTTTGTAGCAGCATCAGCAAATTTCTTTAAAATTGACTTTGCTGCAGTCAAGGATAAGATACTATTGTCACCTTCCCAAGTGCATTGAACTACCCAATCATTATAACCCTTCCCAAACGCATTGTATTGCGAATATCCATGCCCACCGCATGCTTGTCTTAATTCATCAATTAAGGTAGCAACCAGCCAAGTATTTGTTGCTTTTAAACTTGCACTTGAAATAAACAGATTCTTTAATTTTTTTCCAACTGTATCTAAATCATTCAAAGTTTTCTTTGATGATGTTGTATATAACTCATCCAAAGTTTGATAATAGTCGTTCATCAATTTAAAAGAAGCTGGTGAAAGCAAATAAACCAAAGCTAATTGCGGCAAAATCCTATACTGATGTAATGGATAGTCCATTAGTTGCGTTTCAACATTATTATTTTTGGAAGAAGCAAATTGCTGTCTACCGACGGAATATCTGGTGGCAATAGTTATGAATTTGGATCCAAATCTAAATGAATCCATAACCATATTTACTCTTCCACTCAATAATGCACTATAACCAGAAATGGCGTCAAGCTGTGGTTCAATTTTAACTTGAACTTTTCCAGTTGAAGATTCGCTAGCTGGAATAACTTTTGAAAATCTACTCAACATATGTTCTCTTGGAATGATGACATTTCTAAACTGAATCCAACCGTTGTCAATACCATCTCTACCCATTTTGGCACCAATATCACCTATACTAATTCCTGGCAATAGTTGAAAAGTATCGGCATTTCTTAATGGAACAACAAATGTTTTAACGCCATAGTCTTTTTTTTCGACTATCAACCTAGCGTAGCAAACAGTATGAGTAGCAGAATTGGCAGCACCACCAATCCACCATTTTGTTGCAGTCAAATCTGGTGTGTTGATGACAAAAGTATCATTATTATCATCGTAGGTAGCTGTAGTCCGCAACATAGCAACATTAGACCCGTGCCCTAACTCTGTCATTGAGAAACAGCCATATATACCTTTGCTAAAGATTGCTCCTCTTTCTTGTAACCAATATCTAATTTGTTCATCAGTCCCATTTCCTTTTATACAGTTACCAAATAGTCCTAGATGTACTCCAATTCTAGTGTTTAATTGTGGATCAATATTTGCCATTAAAGAAAGGCGTTTATCAAATATTTGAATATCCTTGTTCGTAAGAACTGGTGTATTTTTATCCGACTGTAACTGATTAATTAAATTTTGATTTGTCGTTTGATTTCTTACGGTCTTAATATCATTCTCCATATATAATGCCATTCTTGAAATTTTTTTTGCAGTGGCTTCTCTTTCTTGTGACTTTGTCGAATCATAGTATGAAGTATCGGTTTTCAGTATAGGATCATTAGTAATTTCATCAATCAGCCTTTGTGTTAGTTTTCTCTTCTCTGGATTTGATTCCAAAAAAGTATTTAGTTCGTCAATGTTCAGTTTCGAAGCTTGTCTTTCCTTTAAAATAAATTTCTGGGGATTTAATGAAAAGGAGCCCGTATCTATTGTAGTAAGTTTTGTCATTATTTTTTTTTTTCTTTTTTTTTTTTGGTTGATTACTCCCATTACAAGATAACCCAATTTTGAAATTGCCATACAAAATATAAATTGCATTTATATACTTTGCTCAGTTTCTTTTTGGCGGCTAATTTCTCCAACGCCAAGATTGCCGTTTCTCCAACATCAAATAAACGTCGGTTTTAATGAAAGTAAGGCCGAATTATTACCGGCGCCGCCGTCCTTGTTGTCATGGAAACGGATATTTTGGCGTTACCCGATACACGCGTTTGTCGGGTAACAAAATAAAAATTTGTTGGTCATGTGATCCATGGTTTTTTTATTTTTGAGTTTTCTTTTTTTACTTCTCGTTTCGAGCGAAAAGCAGCGGAGAGTTCCCCTGTCTTGGAAAATAAACACATATGAGTTCAGCATTACTTTAACAGCTTTGCGTATTATTGTTGGTTATATTAGTTAAGGACTGGTTGACAATTTTAAAAACCATCAAAGTGTACAAATAAATAAGATGAGTGATCTACCAATTGAATTTACAGAATTAGTAGATCTAACTTCTCTAGGTATTTCCCCTCAATCCCTGGACTTTAGATCTACAACTTTTGAAAGTGACCACTATGTCACCGTAAGAGAAACAGCAGACGGTAAAAATTCTGTAGCTATTGTTGACTTACAAAACGGTAATCAAGTTACTAGAAAAAATATGGGTGGTGATTCTGCAATTATGCATCCAAATCAAATGGTCATTTCTGTTAGAGCTAACGGTACCATTGTTCAAATTTTTAATTTAGATACAAAGACAAAATTAAAATCGTTTACTTTAGATGAGCCTGTAATTTTTTGGACATGGTTAAATGATAATTACTTAGGTTTCATTACAGCAAGATCCATTCTTACTTGTAATGTTTTCGATGGTAATGTCAACACCAAACCGACTATTTTAACTCAAAGACACGCAAATTTAAATAACACTCAGATCATTAATTTTGTAGCAAATGAAAATATGGATTGGTTTGCTGTTGTTGGTATCTTACAAGAAAATGGTCATATTGCAGGTAGAATTCAATTATATTCAAAACAACGTAATATTTCTCAAGCAATCGATGGTCACGTTGCCATCTTTTCCAAGATTCTCCTAGAAGGAAATGGTTCAACACCAGTACAAGTTTTTGTTACTGGTAATAGAAATGCTACTTCAAGTCAAGGTGAATTGAGAATGATTGAAATTGATCACGATAATTCTTTATCCCAACAATATCAAAAAAAGAATACTGATATATTTTTTCCACCTGATGCAACAAATGATTTTCCAATTGCCGTTCAAGTATCTGAAAAGTACGGTATTGTCTATTTATTAACTAAATACGGTTTTATTCATCTATATGAATTGGAAACTGGTACCAACCTTTTTGTTAATAGAATCACTGCTGAATCTGTATTTACTGCAACTGGTTACAATGATAAAAAAGGTATCGCTTGTATTAACAAGAAAGGTCAAGTTTTAGCCGTTGAAATTGCCACAGATAAAATCGTGTCTTACATTTTGAACAAATTGTCTAATGTTTCATTAGCATTAAATGTTGCTACAAGAGGTGGATTACCTGGTGCCGATGATTTATTTAATAAACAATTTGAATCTTTATTGTCTCAAGGTGATTATCAAACCGCTGCTAAGGTTGCCGCCTCATCTCAATCTTTGAGAAATCAAAATACTATTAATAGATTGAAGAACATTCAAGCAGCTCCTGGTGCCATATCCCCAATTTTATTATATTTTTCTACTCTTTTGGATAAAGGTAAATTAAACAAAGAAGAAACTATTGAATTAGCTAGACCAGTGTTACAACAAGATAGAAAACAATTATTTGAAAAATGGTTAAAAGAAGATAAATTAGAATGTTCGGAAGAATTAGGTGATATAGTCAAACCATTTGACACTACTTTGGCATTGGCTTGTTATTTAAGATCTCAAGCACATGCTAAGGTTATTTCTTCATTAGCCGAATTACAACAATTTGACAAAATTTTACCATATTGTGAAAAAGTCAACTTTAATCCTAATTTCATTGTTTTAATTTCTACAATTATTAGATCAAATCCAGACCGTGCTTCTGAATTTGCTATTTCCCTTTTACAAAACCCAGAACAAGCGGCAAATCTAGATATAGAAAAAATTGCAGACCTATTTTTCTCCCAAAATCATATTCAACAAGGTACTTCTTTATTATTAGATGCATTGAAAGGTGACACTCCGGATCAAGGTCATTTACAAACGCGTGTTCTTGAAGTTAACTTATTACATGCACCACAAGTTGCAGATGCTATCCTAGGTAATAATATTTTTTCTCACTATGATAAGCCAACAATTGCCTCTTTAGCTGAAAAGGCAGGTTTATTTCAAAGGGCTTTAGAAAACTATACTGAAATTGAGGATATTAAAAGATGTATTGTTCATACTTCTGCATTACCAATTGATTGGTTAGTTGCCTATTTTGGTAAATTAAACATTGAACAATCCTTAGCTTGTTTGAAAGCTTTATTAGATAATAACATGCAAGCTAATATTCAAATTGTTGTCCAAGTTGCTACGAAATTTTCCGATTTAATTGGATCTGCTACCTTAATTAAATTATTTGAAGAATATAGAGCCACTGAAGGTTTATATTATTATTTGGCCTCTTTAGTAAATTTAACTGAAGATGAAGATGTGGTTTACAAGTACATCGAAGCTGCTGCTAAAATGAATCAATTTTCTGAAATTGAAAGAATTGTCAGAGATAATAATGTCTATAACGCAGAACGTGTTAAAAACTTTTTAAAAGATGCTAATTTGGAAGATCAGTTACCATTTATTATTGTTTGTGATAGAAATGGTTTTGTTCATGAAATGATTTTACACCTTTACAAGACTAAAAATTTAAAATTCATCGAAACTTACGTTCAACAAGTCAATCCAGCAAATACTTCTCAGGTCATTGGAGCTTTAATAGATATGGATTGCGATGAAAGATTTATTCAAAATCTTTTACTCTCTGTGTTGGGTCAAGTTCCAATTGACGAACTAACCACAGAAGTTGAAAAGAGAAACAAATTAAAGTTACTATTACCATTTATTGAAAAGACTTTAGAATCCGGTAGTCAAGAACAAGGTGTTTATAACGCTTTGGCTAAAATTTACATTGATTCTAATAATTCCCCAGAAAAGTTCTTAAAAGAAAATGATCAATACGATACTTTAGAAGTTGGTCGTTACTGTGAAAAAAGAGATCCTTACTTGGCTTACATTGCATATGAAAAAGGTTTAAATGACGATGATTTGGTTAGAATTACTAATGAAAATAGCATGTACAAATACCAAGCTAGATATTTATTAAAACGTTCTGATCTTGACTTATGGAACAAAGTTTTAAACGAAGAAAACATTCACAGACGTCAATTAATTGATTCCGTTGTCTCTGTTGGTATTCCAGAATTAACTGACCCGGAACCTGTTTCTTTAACAGTTCAAGCTTTCATGACCAATGGATTAAAGTTAGAATTGATTGAATTATTAGAAAAAATCATTTTGGAACCATCTCCATTTAATGATAACGTTGCTTTACAAGGGTTATTAATTTTATCTGCCATCAAATATGAACCAGCAAAGGTTTCAAACTACATTGAAAAATTAGAAAACTATGATGCCCACGAAATTGCTCCATTGTGTATTGAGCATAATTTGAACGAGGAAGCTTTTGAAATTTATGACAAACATGAAATGCATTCCGAGGCTTTACAAGTTCTTGTTGAAAATATTATGTCTTTAGATAGAGCTGCCCAATATACAGATAAGATTGACAAACCCGAGTTATGGTCCCAATTGGGTGCTGCTCAGTTAGATGGGTTACGTATCCAAGATGCCATAGAATCTTATATCAAGGCCAAGGACCCATCCAACTTTGAAAATATCATTGATATTGCTGAACATGCAGATAAGTATGAAGAATTAATACCATATTTATTGATGGCTAGAGAAACCAAGAAAGAATCAAAGATTGATGGATCATTGATTCTAGCGTACGCTCATTTAAATAAGATTCACGAAATTGAAAATGTAATCTCTGGATCAACTGCTGCTAACTTAGACATTATTGGTGATAGATTATTGGAGTCCAATAATTATAAAGCCGCCAAAATTTGTTTTTCTGCTGTCTCTAATTACTCTAAATTAGCGTCCACATTGGTTTATCTTGGCGAATATCAAGGTGCTGTCGACACTGCTAGAAAAGCTTCTAATATCAAGGTTTGGAAATTAGTCAATGATGCTTGTATTGACAAAAAGGAGTTCAGATTAGCCCAAATTTGTGGTTTAAATTTAATTGTTCATGCCGAAGAGTTGGACGATTTAGTCCATAAATACGAATCCAATGGTTATTTCGAAGAATTAATTTCTTTGTTTGAAGCTGGGTTAGGCCTAGAAAGAGCCCATATGGGTATGTTTACAGAATTAGCTATTCTGTATTCCAAATATGATTCTTCAAAAACTTTTGAACATTTGAAATTGTTTTGGTCCAGATTAAACATTCCAAAAACCATAAGAGCAGTCGAAAATGCTCACTTGTGGCCAGAATTAGTTTTCTTATATGCTCATTATGACGAATGGGATAATGCTGTCTTAGTCATGATTGAAAAGTCTAGCAGGGATTTAGACCATGCTTACTTAAAGGAAATAATTGTCAAAGTTTCTAACCTTGAAATATATTATAAAGCCATTAACTTCTACGTCAAAGAACATCCTTCTTTGTTAGTTGATTTATTGACTGCTTTAACGCCAAGATTAGATATACCAAGGACTGTAAAGATCTTTTCTAAATCTGATAACTTACCTTTAATTAAACCGTTTTTGATCAACGTTTTACCAAAGAATATTTCTGTTGTAAATCAAGCTTATCACGATTTAATGATCGAAGAAATGGATTATAAGGCTCTACAAGTTGCCGTAGATGCCTATGACAAGTTTGATCAATTAGGCTTGGCTCAAAGAATAGAAAATCATGATTTAATTTTTTTTAGAAAGATTGCCGCTTTGCTTTACCGCAGAAATAAGAAATGGGCCAAGAGTTTGGCCATTTTAAAGGAAGACAAATTGTGGAAAGATGCTATTGAAACTGCTTCCATCTCTCAAGATTTTAAGGTTGTTGAAGATTTAATGACATACTTTGTTGATACTGGTAATAAGGAAGCTTTTGTTGCTTTATTGTACACAGCTTATAATCTAGTTAACTTTGATTTTGTTCAAGAGATTTCTTGGTTAAACTCTTTAGGTGATTATATTAAACCTTATGAAATTTCTGTAAGAAAAGAACAATCTGATACCATTGAAAAATTATCTAAACAAATCGCTGAAGGTAAATTAGGTAGCAATGAAGAAAACAAGGATGGTCAACCTTTGATGTTAATGAACAATGGTATGGGGTTCCAACAAACCGGATTTTAATTATACAACATCGGTTACTATAGGTAGCATTAATATTATTGCAACGGTTCTATTAATATGTCATTTCTGAGGGGATTTTGAGATATTTATTAGTTCCATATTTGTATTCTTTCTTTGATTGTATTTAATTTCAATCATTTTTTTTATTATTTTTATCATTTTTTCAAACTATTACCTATTTTTTTTTTTCACAAGTATATCAATATATAATAATAATATTTTATGTAATAACGTCTTCTTCTAATTAAAAGAGTAATTTAACAATTTAACAAAAAACAAACAAACAATAAAATCTTTTTTAAAAATGTACAAATTTCAAGACGCTGTTTAACCTGAAACAAAGTATAATTAGTTATACAAATATTTAAATAAATACGAATAAACAGATTCATATTTTTGTAAATATGTTAATTTCATTCCTATTCTAGTCCCTGAACCCACTACCACGATCAGCCTTAGCAGCTTTCTTTTCTAATTCATCCCAATCTTCACCATCTTCTTCTTCACTATCACCACCACTAAAATCTTCACTACCATCTTCACTCATATCTTCATCTTCGTCAGAATAATTATCAGACGATTGATCTTCATCACTTGGATCTTCATCAGAAGCCTCATATTCACTAATTTCTTCTTCACTTTCATCAGAGCCTTCATCATCAGAGCCTGTCGCTAAGAAACTCCACCCACCATCTAAGAAAAATTGATGCGGATCTTCTTGTAATGACTTCATAATAGTACTCCAGTTCAAATTAATTGTAGAGACAGTGTATGGAATATCCATATCTGTAAGCCATTGTTTTAAAAAGTCTAATGATTCAATCGGAACAGTGTTAATGTGCGTTACAGGCTTGTTAAAATCCTTATAAACAAAAACCATATCAAAATTTTTCAAACCAAATTGAACTCTTTCTAGGATACAAATTTCAATTTCTTCTAAATTGACAACCAAGAAAGGTGGTTCAATCAATTGAACTAAACAATCAGTTGTTGGCATACAGTAAACAGCAGATCTGTTTGGAACACCTTGAAAACCTAAATCTCTGAACGTACTTTCAACAGATAAAAGTCCCTTAGAAGCCTCAGCAATAGCATCTGCAAAATATTTGAATTCTTTATCTAATGCCGCACGCTTTCTTCTTTCTTCTTGTTCTTGTTCTAATTCGTCTTCATCACCATATCTTCTGAATTTGTTTTGACCACGTCTACCGGTACCGGTTTCATCAACAGCCATATCAGACGCTTCACGATAAAATTGAACATCTTGAATCTTTTTTTTACCCATTAATATAGGATTTTTTAAATGGATATGGATAATCACAATCAATTCACCTTTACAAGATTGAAAAATAAGATTCTTAATGTTTGAAAATAGAATATCAATTCTGCTATCTGTTCTTAGTGGAGATTGATATCTAATACCATTTTCATGAATAAAAACGGTACTTGGAACACGTTTTGTATCAGGACTTGGTCTTACAAAAATTTGATCTAACCTCTTAGTTCTACCAGTTTTATTTTCAATCAATCTATCTTGACGAACAACATCGGCTAACGCTTTACGTTCTTGGTCTCTCTTTGTAGATTCCTTTTTTAAATCAACAATTTGTTTAAAAATATCACCCATACGATCACCATCCTTTGATCTCAAAGTAATAGAACGAACAAATTGGTTATCAGGAGATTCTTCGTATGGTAATTCAGCAACTTTCTTAGAAATACCACCGGCAGAACCTGGTGCATTAAAATTCAAACGCAAGTATGTATATTCACCTTCTTCATTTTTAGAACCATTCTTGTAAGAATTAATATGAAATGGAACTGGTCTACCGTAGATTGGTAATATAATGGTTTGAGATTTCCAATCAACGTGAATTCTTAAATCACGAACATTATTTGGAATTTGAGACTCATGAACATAAGATTCGTATTTTTTGAAATATTGATGAGGTTCCTTACCCGAATCGGTTGCGTCTGCCGCACTAAATCTTAAAAGACCATCCTTTTCTAATTTTTCATGTAATTTTCTTTGATTTTCTTTACGGATCTGTTCTTTTTGAACATCATTTGAATCTCCGCGAGCTTCACCACGTAACTTGGTTCTTAAAATTTTTGAATTTGCATCATTCTTTGGTGGAGCCACTGTCTTTGAGGATGTTTTTTTACTGCCTTTGGAATCTTCCTCATCATTGTTGAAATAGAAGGAAACTTGGGCTCTTGATTTTGTAGAGTTTGTCAATATAATAGGTTTAGCATTTTCATCACTTGGTAATTGAATAGTATCGGCTAGTTGTAAAGCATAAACGTTGTTTGTCTTTGTATCCTTCATGTTATTAAACCCAAAGGAAATATTAAAACAATCCCCGGCTTTAATTTTACGATAATCATTCTTTGCATTTAAAACAAAATTTGAATCCCTAAATTCTAAACCAATCAAAAAACCAACGTTTTTAGTGAAATATGCGGATAATTCTGATTTGTTGTTTTCAATGTATTTAACGGTTTCTTCATATACTTCCTTTGGTGTTTTACCAATTTTCAAAATTTTTTCAATTATTTCCTGTTGTAATTGTAATAAGAAATCGTAATTTTGAATCATTTCTTCGGATGGATCGATTAAGAAGGTTCTTGTGATATTTGAACAATAAAAATTATAACGAATACCACATGAAGCTAAAATGCAGCCACTACCATACAATTGTTCATTATTTGGACGAGCAGATACTCTCAAATCAAATTTTTTACCAGATTGAATGATTGGAGAATACGACCAATCTAGTAAGTCAGGATTAAACTTATGATTTGGAGGACACAAACCGGATAATTCGGAAGTTATTTTTTTTAAAAATCTAGCATCATCAATTTTGTTTTCAACTTTATCTGATAATTTCGCATTAGTTATCTTTAGTTCTTCATCTACGGCACGAACCATTTCATCTGATAAAAAATCCATAAATTTATCTGACCCTTTACTTGCAACAGAAAGTAAGCTCTGTTCGTATGAATCTTTAGTTTCCCAAACCTTGGACAAACCTAAAGAACTGTCAATGATAGTATATTGATTTTCCTTAACTGCAGCATCCCAGATAGGATTCCATTCATTCATAAATTTACCTCTAAAAACGTCTTTTTCAGGTAGTCCTACAACTTTACCAGCTGCCTTGATTAAATCAATAATATCGGTAAAAAGTTTTTTGTTATGAACGAGATCTTTATTGTTTCTTTCCCATAATTCCAAGGTGACCCCATTCGAATTTTCTTTGAAAATTTCAACAGCCTTTTTCAGATATTTAGCTTTAGCAACACTTGTAATAATGACAATTTTTTCAGGAAGGAAAGCAAATAAAGTAGCTGGAAATTCGTAACCTAAAACCCAATTGTGAAATATAGTAGTCTTTTGATATGGATTTTCTGGGTTGGCAGAACCTAAAACAAACAATAAAGAATTTGGAGAACCTTCAAAATTTTTATATTCTGAATGTATAGAAAGTATTCTCTTTTTAAAAGTTTCAAAATCGATGTGTAATTCATCCATTATTACTTAGTATATCGATTTTCTCAAAAAAAAAGCTAGTAAAATAAAGTAGAATTTGGCTTCAATTCTTTTCCTTAAAAATAATTGAGTAATATCAACTGTTTTACAAAACAAGTGAGAAATTTTCGTTTTATTCCACTTCTTTTCATACAATTGTCGTGAAGCTTTTATTTTATCAATGCTTACTTTTTTTTTCTTGTAAAAGAAAACACGAAAACACACTAAAATTCGGGTAACGAACCATGTAATGTGAGGCCGTGAGAAGCGATTAAACTTTGTTGAAAAATATTGAATATTAATTAAATGAAAGAATTAAATACAGGTATAAATTGCACTATAACTATGTATAAAAAATGGTCTGGAGCAGATCGTCGAAGCCTGGAAAGAACTGAAAACATTTTTTGGTTATGATTTGGGTATAGGAGAATATAAAACCTGCGTAATATATTTTTTTTTGTATCTTATAGACGTTGCTATACCTAAGGTTCCATGTTTTATGTTGGTTGTAATTATATGATGCAACACAGCATGATTTGGTGTCGGCAAAGCTCCACCATATTGGCAGTTTGTAGTTTCGGTAGCGCAATTGTAGTCATTTAAGATGACGTATTCTAACTGTGGTGGTAGTTGCGGAGGCAGTAAGGAAGGATCATGATTTCTGTTTCTTCTACTATCCAATTTTAAATAATACCGATTCATTACTTCTGGATCTATATAAAAAGCTGGTAACTCAACAGAATATTTAGGTTTTGAAGGATTTTGGTCTTGATGGTATTGAAATCTTGTAAAACCATTACCAAAATCATCAGGTTCATTTCTCAATTTCAACGCTACTCTAGATCTTGTCGTCATTTTTTGAATCTTTTCCAAATGTTCAATATCAAAATCATTGTCTTGCTTGAGAATACTTTTACGATATCTCAAAACGTCGGAAGGTTTGACCTCTAAATAGTTGACAAAATTACCCATTTCATCGGTGGCAGTTGGTAAGTAATCACTGTATCTCAATTCGTTATCTACAATAAATCTAAATCTGTGAATCCCCGGAGATAATTTTAAGCGAACGTGTTTCAATTGTGGTTTATCCGGGTCTGAAACTAAACTTATCATCTTCCTCCAATTAGTAAACGTACCTGTCACATAGACTTGATTACCCCCTTGTTCCCATACAATATCAACAGGAGCCATATTAGCTATTTTATTTTTGACTTTTTCGTCATTTAGTTTATCCGTCCCTTTGTTTTCTTGACCAATGTTACTATTTGAATTTTGCATTTCACTGTCTTGTTCATTAGCATCACTAAGGTCCGAAAGGTCTGAACTTTCCGAGTCAGTATTAGTTGCATCAGAAATACTAACATCACTATCTTGTTTTTCGTCTTCATCTTTTAAAATTAAGGTTGAAAGCTTTGATAGAGGTTTGGTGACATAATCGTTAGATACAGAATTATTTTTATGTTTATGCAACAAAGTAGCCACTCCGTCACGCAAGACTTCCGCGTCTTGCACATCGGTAGGATCTGGCCTATCTGAACTTGATGTTTGCGTGCTCAATTCGTTCTCCATCAGATCGCAATTCGTAAGCTCACAAGTACTTTCTACCTTTCGAGACTTTGTAATTGTAATGACAGTATTGTTTATTTTTAAAAGACAAACAAGCAAGCAAGAACTTTTAAACGGTTCAGAATGTCTGGAGAATTCTCGGAGCCGTTTTCGCGGGGTAAAAAAAATGCAGATGTTTATTTTGATTGAATGCAAAATGAAGGCGTAAAAGTATAAAAATGTATTGTATATTTTATTGAAAAAAATAACATGTGATATTATTCAGTGGATCTGTTGAAGACGTCGATTTGTTTAAAGACGTTGCTAATTGGGGGAAGTTTAACGTTGAAATGCACAGATTTTGATGTGTGCTCACCTTCATTATCAGTGTCTTTATTGTCTTCACAGTTACTGTCATTACCTGTATCATCCTCATCATTAGTGTCATCATCATCATTGGGAATACTAAATTTGGCTCGTATATGGGGCCTGAGATTATTATAATTTTCTAAAAAAGTCGAATTAGAAGATAAGGAGTATGGTTTGGGTTGCTGTAGCATAACTAATGAACTAGAAGCACTGATATCTGCTACATCCGAATCATATAGTTCATCTTGTTTGCTTACTAAAGATTTCATCGATATAGTACTACTAACTGTAGATAATGATCTTGAATCTGTTGGTTTGGTAAGCTTTTTGATTTTTCCAATTTTAATATTATGTTGATTGGAATTTTCATTTTTGTGAGGCATAATATGTAGAGAGTTTAATGCATTTCGTAAAGATTTAGTGAATTTTTTCCCCCTTCTTTCTGAATCATTAAAATCCGTTACCGATGAGGAGAATTCTGGTATATTAGCTAAATTTTCTTCATTTTTATGTATCGATGGTGCAAAAATATTTGTACTTGAATTTTGAGTGTTTACTAAACTGGATGGAGATGGAGGAATAGGATTTCTTTCTGAAAAGATGGAAGATGTATCACTAACTGTATTTGGACTGGTCGAATTTGGAATGATTTGTATGTTTGTTGTGGGAATGAGATTATTATTTGATACTGACACATTATTTACAGGTGTAGACATTTTATTCATTGCAACAGAGTGTTGTGCATGGTACATTTGGTTTGGGATTGGTGGTGAGGATATAGCGTGAACATAAGTAGGATACGTTGGATAAGTAGTGGTCATAACAGGAACAACCACTGGATAAATGTTGTTTTGTGGCTGATACATATTATTATTCATAGTTGGTATGTTCATTGGTACGGGTTGATGGTGCACAATTATAGGCTGGTTGTATTTGTTTGGATCATATGCTTCACCACCTAAACTAACGTTGGCTTGAGGCATCCCACACAGATTAAATCTTTGATAATTTCGGCTAGAATTACCTGTATGAGTTCTAGTATGTCTTTTCAATTCGTCCCTTCTGCTGAAACTTTTACCACATGAAGGAAAATTACAATGGTGTGGTTTTTCACCTGTATGCGTTCTCAAATGTCTTTTTTTGTGTTCTAATCTATGGAAACCTCTTGAGCAAACCTCGCATTTGAAAGGTCTTTCATCGTTATCAGAAGGAAATTCCAGTTCTTTTTTACCCATAATTTAAGAAATTTATCTAAATATCTAAAGGTCGTTTTTGTTTCTGTTTCTGTTGTTGTTTTTTTCTCTCAAGAAAAAAAGTCTTCCCAGTATAGTTTTGAAACTACAGAGCTAATTTTTTTTTCTGCTTTCTTGAAACTAATTTTCTTATATAGAAGAGACGACATTAGCTAACGTATAATAATGCCAAATATGATAATATTTTTATCCAGAAGTTCTAATAGGAGACACTTTTGATATGGCAATGGACTGTACATGGAAAAACTTCAGTGAAAAAAGAACTCGATATGCTAAGAAAGTAACGCAGAACCTCGGAAAAACCAAAATCTCGCAGCGTTAAGCTTTTTTTTTGACCGGGGAAATTGCGTCTCCGGAAAAAAACCGTAAAGAAATTTTAGCACAACCATTTTTGGCACCGTGATTTTTAGGGCAGGGTGACAGTTCAATGCTCGAAGAAAGAAAATTATTGTACAGTTATTCTTTCCATAAACTGCTCTGTTTACTTTTCAGTCCTTCTCGTAATTCGTAAATATTCTGTCAAATTATACGCCGTAACTTATAAGAAATTATACACAATAATTTACATTTCCCGCAACCAATTTCACTTGGACTAAATTACTAACAACCGTACAAAACATGAATAAAAGGGAACTGAGCTGTGCCACCTTCCATAGTTTTGTATATACACCATTTTTTCATTTCTCGTTTTTAATTGCCTTGATTAAAGGAACCAGGAGTTTTTCCGAGACGGATAAATTTTTTGCATTGAACCCCGGAAAGGAGTTAAAGTAACTTTTTTGTTTTTATTTGAGTTGTACTTTTTTTATGGTGCACTCCAGGTTTTCCCCACGTTTCCATTTCTTGATATGATATATTAAGGTTCGATACAGCTTATAAAATGAATATAACCATACCAATAGTTTAAGATATACCGTTATGCTTTGATTATAGGTTTCTCATTTACAAAAGAATCTTTGTACGTATGTATATATATAGAATCTTTGGTTTTTGAGTATAATTTTAGAAACTAATCACTCACGTTAGAAAAAATGGAAAAAGAAAACTATTTTTTTTTGTGATATGAGAGTATATTTTATTCTACATCAAAAACCTATTGTTCAAGTGTAATAGTAATGACAAAATTAAAAATGAATTATAAAAGTTATTTAAAGTGAGGGAGGCACGGAAAAAGAAAACAAAAGGTTTAAAACTCAATCAAACCAAAAAAAAAAAAACATTTAATTAAATGTTTAACTGAAAATATAAGATAAATGCAATTTCAGTCTTCGGTAACCTAATTTTCTTTTATATATATAATTTTTCTTTCATTTATTTTTATTGTTTTTTTTTTAAAATTTTCTTTTTTTTCTTTTTATTTATTTACTGAAACGATTTAACAACAATTATTTGAACGAGCTTTCTTAGATTCATTTGGAGTTGGAGTTAAACTAATAGTTGGACCTTTTGGAGCGGCACCACCATTAGAATCTCCTAAATCAACTTGATGTTTACTGACCATTTGATAAATAGCTGTAATTAATTCTCTAAAGGCTTGATCAACATTTTCACTATTCAAGGCACTTGTTTCTGTGAATAATAATTGATTTTCAAGGGCAAAATTTTTGGCTTCGTCTGTTGGAACAGCACGTAAATGAGATAAATCAGATTTATTACCAATTAAGCCAACAGCAACATTATCATCAGCGTTTTCTCTTAGTTCGGTTAACCAATGATTACAGTTTTCGTAAGTATTAGACTTACTTATATCATACACAATTAAGGCACCCACTGCACCTCTATAATAAGCTGATGTGATCGCACGATAACGTTCTTGACCTGCTGTGTCCCAAATTTGTGCTTTAATTTTTTTACCCTCAACTTCAATAGTCCTTGTGGCAAATTCTACACCAATAGTAGATTTGGATTCGATATTAAATTCATTGGTAGTAAAACGAGAAAGTAAATTAGATTTACCAACACCAGAGTCACCAATCAAGACGATCTTGAATAAGTAGTCGTAATCATAACCGTAATCTTCGTTGTTCATTTTGGAATTGTATCAAATAAAAAAGGTAATAGTAAAAAGATAAGCTTAAATTATCTATTATTCTGTGTAATGTTCTGCCTTTTAACAGTTAATAAAAGTACAACTGGATTTCCTTGAATGATAACTCAGTCACATCTACCAAAGCGTTCGTCCATTTGTTGTGTTTATTCACTTGCTTTTTCGTTTTACACTCGTTCGTTTGTTCGGCAACACGAAAACAACAAAACCATTCATTCTTCACACGACAAGCACAACAACAGCACAAACAAAAGAAACATTCCATTTAATTCAGCTGAAAAAAAACTCAAAAGAAGAACATTATACAAGAAATGAAGCTCTTCTGTGAATTGTAAACACCCTTTTGCTGCATTGTATATGAGCGATGGTTTTTTTTTCTTGATACATCGACTATTAATAGCTTTTGTCACATGGTTCTAAAATCACGTGGTACGTACGGTGCCGTGAAACATAATGGAGATTATTTAACTAATTAATTAATTGACTAAATAAATAAATAAATAAGTGTGTAAATGTATTTGAATATGGTTAAAAGGTTAGATTCTCCAGTGTTCTCATCACCCGAGCCGCACCCTCTGTCGAACTATCATTTTCTAATGACACCGTTGCTTTGTTTTTTTGTAAACCTTCCAACAACATACATGCTTTACAAATCTTGTTACTCGACAGATAATTACATCTTTCACATCTGTTCCCATCAACAAACCCACTATTTACACTCAAAGGATCCTTACCTGCAGGAAGTTTTTTAAACTTCTGCTCTGCTTCTTTTAATACCAAATTTTCACCACTATGAATAATATCAATAATACAACTTGGTCTCACTGCTTCTATATTTTTCATAAATTCTCTTGCTGTACCTCTGAAGGCTTCCGGAGCATAAGTACATTCTGTAGAAAAATAGTCTAATTTTTTATAATGTGCGTACAATACAATTTCCTTTTGATACGAATACTTGAATGGTTTTGATCTTTTGATTGGAGATCCTGAACTTTGAGTGATGATGGCGGTAGACTTTTCTAATCTAGCTACATCACCACGAAGAATATTCATCAGTACCGTTTCGGCCATATCATCCGCATTATGACCCGTTATAACATGTTTGATACCTAATTTTTCTGCACCTCTATCTAAAGATTGTCGTCTAAAAACACCACAATACGTACAGCTATTTCTTATACCTGCACATGCAACAATCTCATCCATTGTCCAATTATATAAATCCTTAAACGATACAATTTCCAAAGGCAGACCATATTGTTTTTGGTTTCTTTTTACAGTAGCTAACGAATCATCACGATATCCAACAATACCTTCATCGATACTCAACAAAGTAATATCGATACCATAATCATATCTTTCATTTAATAATTTCATCATATGCGCTAACACGGTAGAATCCTTCCCACCAGATGCACCCACTGCAACTCTTTCACCACGGTAAAATAATTTATTGGTTATAATGGTATTATGAATTTCGGTTTCAAAGGTGTAGAAGAAGCAATCCTTACATAGCCTTTGATTATTCTTAGGTCTTTTCAATACAGCTTTACGACAATGACAAAGTTCGCATAGTTGAGAAATTTTCACAGGTTTAGTGTTATTAACGGGATCAGATGGAGGTTTGAACATAGTTTTCAAATATTTTTATTTAGTTTTCAAAATATATATATTACTTTTATAATAACTGTTCTCTGCTTGTCTTTATTTCAAGTAAAACATGAATATTTTTCTTTGCAAAAGTGATGAGCTCCATCAATTTTTTTATTTTTTTTTTTTGCACATCGGAAATTTTTCATCAGCAGTGAAAAAAATACAATTTTCATCAAACAATAAAAAAAAAAAACATCGCTTCCTCTTCACATAGAATCGTTAAAGTTCTTGGCTTTTCTGGTTGCCACTCTCAGCTTATTAGCAGTTTGATCTATTTCATTGTCAAATGCACTCAAAATTTCGTTTTGTTGATTCAATTCTTGATTCATGGCAAGCGATATGTTCTTTTGACTCTGTATTACTTTCTTCAAATTCAATAGCTCTTGATCTTGTTCTTTCATCTTTGTCTTATGAATTTGCAACAAATCTTGATTATTTAACTGTACTGTTTGATTAGTCTCCCCAAATACCCTTCTTCCAACTAGCGGTCTTCCCAAAGGTTTCGAAACATGTTGAGGTAAATCGTTTTCAAAGGATCCTTGGTTAATATTTTTCTCATTACCATTTAAAGAGTTGTCAAATACACCTTCCGTTATTCCAAATGAAGGCTGTAATGAAAGCTCATTCATTTCCTTTTTAAATGCATTAATAAGAGTCTTTCTTCTCAAAAGTTCTTTCTTACTTATATCTTTACTGTTGTTTTCATCTTTATTCAATCGATTTTCTAAATTATTAATGTTTAGTCGTAATTTTATTAATTTTTTCGTTCTATCTCCCGCTTCTAACCTTCTACATTCTTCAAGAGTATTTTTACAATCTCTAAAAGCCACTAACCAATTTGTTTGATCAAAACTCTCATCATTCGTTTTTTCTAAATAATTTCCAACATTATTCTTCAATGAACTTATTTTATTCCAATCAGTATTTAGTCCTAAAAATTTTTTTAAAAAAGTTGAATTTTTCCACTTTGTATCAAATGAATCGTTTAAGATATCATACAAAAATTTGACAAGCTTCACTTTTCTCTCTTCAATAACTGCATCACTTAAACTATTTTGTTTTCTCCAAAGTCCATACTGTCTACTGGGCAACTCATAGGGAAAATCACTGTTAGGATATTCATTCTCTAATTGTTTCTTTAAGGTCAAAAAATCCGAAAACCGTTTCCTTATCAAAGTCTCCCAAATCTTGTCATTATTCTTGAAGATTTGTATGTTAAATAAATAAATTACGTGAGAATCTTCTATAAGTTGATGTTTTTCCACACTGACTTTGGTCAGAGTGATTGTTCCTGACGGTATCATATTATCTTGGTTTGTTCTTCTTTTGTATCTGTTTCGAACAATGCAATATTGACAAGTCGACTTCACTTTCTAAACTTCTTTCCCTTATTTTATTTGTGTTCAAATCACTGACCAATCACTTTCCCAGTTACCTTTTGATCAATTGCTATAAAATATTTCAATCTAATTCACAACTATTTTACAATCTAATGAATGATATCCATCCTTATTTTGTGTGTGTGAACGCGGAACTGACAGAAAAACCAACAGAAGATAAAAAAAAATTATTTATAAAAAAAAAAATAAAATGGAAAATTTACTAAACTTTGTTAGATGTGTTAATTTTAATTTGGAAAAACGCAAGAATTTAAATTTTATCATCAATCCTCAGCAAATTTATTTAGTTAACGATGTCAAAGGTATTTATTCCAGTTGCTAACGTTGGTAAAGCTCATGAAGCTGATATTTATGCTGTGTCGATCACTACCCCATATACTATCACAGTAAGTGGTGATGGATTCTTAAAATTATGGCCAAATAAACGTATATTACAAGAACAATCCACTTTAAAAGATATTGTAATTTCAAAATTTGTTGATAAGATGGGTTTACATCATTTAGATTCATTTTATTCTGTTGAAGGTCACGGTATTGGAACAGTTTTTGTCATTGCGACAATTTCATTCTCTGGTAAGATATATTTTTATCAATTTTTAGAAAATGATAATAAATTTAAAGAAATTGATTTATTTAATGATGAATTTAAAAAAAAATCTTTTTCCTCTTGTAAATGGGTCAAAATTAATGATCAAGTAGTGGATCATAGATTCATTGCAACAGATATTAAAGGTAATACATATGTTTGGAGATTTTTCACATACGAGAAGGATAACCTTCAATTGAATGAAAAAGAAATTGAAGAACAAAATTATGATTTAAATTTAAATTTTATTTTACAAGGTGAAATTCCATCAACAAAACCAATTTTTGCTACGTGTATTGATGCATCAAGTAGTAAAGGTTTAATTGCTACAGGTTTTGCTGATGGTTCAGTTATTGTTTCTCAATTAAGTAATTTAAGACCTTTATATACATTTGAAGGTTTTGGTATCGATGGAATTGATCAAAATAGTAATTCCGTTCGTAGTATTAAATTTTCACCTGCAGGTAATTTATTAGCTGTTGCTAATGATTCAGGTTCTTATGGTTGTGTGACATTATATGAAACCGAATATGGTGAAAGAATTGGTAATTTAACTGTTCCAACACATAGTTCACAAACTAGTATTGGTATGTTTGCTCATAATGGATGGGTATTTAATTTATCATTTAATTCTAGTGGTGAATTTTTAGCAACTTGTGGTTACGATGGTAAAGTTAGAGTTTGGGATATTAAATTAAAAGAACGTGCATCTACTTTAAATATATCGGCCGCTGATATTGAAATTGAAAATGATATTTTATTAAATGATGAAAATGGTGATTCGTTAAAGACTCCTCCGGTATTTGATGTTGAGTATCTTAAAAAAGGAACTTTAAACGGTGTAGGTACCGAATCTAATGAAGGTTTATGTTGCGTTTGCATGGATAGAAGTATTAGATGGTTTAGAGAAGCAGGTGGTAAATAAGATAAAATAAATAAATAAATAAAAAATAATAATTGTTAACATTGCTATATATAGGCAATAAATAAAACATATTATTATTTTTTTTAAATAAAAAGTAAAAAGGGAAAAAAGTTGTAAATTTATTAATTTATTAATTTTCTATATATGATTATTAAAAGTATTATTAAAAAAAAAAAAAAAAAAAAAAAAAAAAAAAAAAAAAAAAAAAAAAAAAAAAAAAAAAAAAAAAAAAAAAAAAAAAAAAAAAAAAAAAAAAAAAAAAAATTTCAACCAAAAAAAAAAAAAAAAAAAAAAAAATTATTACTTTTAACTTTTATATCTTTTAATTTGTATTATTTTTCTAGTTGACAAAAAAAAAAAAAGATGATATGAATTAACCAATAAATATTTTGAATTAATAAAATGTATTTACTTGATCATTGTTTTTTTTTGTTTTTTTT
>JAJLYD010000248.1:0-33917 GCA_030571615.1 Jamesozyma hellenica | reverse complement strand
GAGTATATAGATTAGACATGCGGGATGCATGACTCCGGGATTGGAGTATTACTGGATATGGTTGGAACTTACTGGAAAAGGTAACAAGGGGCAAATATTGGAGAAAGTCCACATGAGACTAATGGATTCAGGTCTAGAACCATCAGCTCATTTAATGATTCCAAAAAGTATAAAAGGCCATTGATTCTCACACTTTAGAATATTTAGTTCGTTTTTATTTATATTTCATATTTTATATTTAGCTATAAAAAGAACAAGTAATATATACTAATTAACTTGGATATAAAGTTATGTTACAACAGTTTTTTGTAATATAGTGATACTCCTTAACTTACTCAAATTTATCTAATGTACAACCCCATCTAATCTTGAATATGACAGTCCTAATGTAGTTATTAAATAGCTTGGTTCTTTTATTATGTATTACTTATTTAAGGTATAGACCGGCTCACACGAGCCAGTCTTATATACAATTGTATTTAATCGCATCCATATTCCATCCCTAACTCCGTCAATTAGGGTTAGAAATATATAAGTGATATTACGTCTACTATATCACATTTTTCATTGTACACTAAATTGTACACAAAAGCAGAGTTATAACAGGCGGGAAGCGCAAAATAATAATATAATAAAAGATTATATTATTCAGAAGATCGGATCGAAAACTAATTATTTGTTGTTTTTTTATTGTTAACTAAAATACAAAATTATATAAAATATTTATAAAGGAATTCTTCAAATTATATCCAGGATGTTAATACAATAACCTGGTATTTATACATTTCAGAATTCCACAACTGACAAACTTGGTTTGTAAACGGCATCATTTCAACTGAAATTTAATATGAGAAACTTTTGTTTTATTATTTTGCAGGTAAAAATATTTTTGTGAATCTTTTCTGTGCCTCAATTCCATTTTTCTCCGTATTTTGGGTCATCTGATTGAGCAGTTCTATCGTAAATATTGAGATAAAATGTCAATACATATAATTTGCGTGTGAATTTTGAAAAATATCCTTTTATACATTTGGGAAATATTTGAATATCTGTTTGTTCTTGGTTTTTAACCATATATAGAATGTATTGTTTCTTTCAATAATTTTTTTTTTTTTTTATTTCAGTAGTTCCCCGAATATATATCGTAATAATTATTTCCAGAGTTACATCCCCCTTCTCTTCGTTTTATAAACTTTTTATGTGATTAATTATTTGATAAAATTTTATTTTTTTAAATCTCATGTTATATAGCGGCAATTTTGGTAAATAAAAATTTCGTGATGCAGGATTTTTTTAATGCATATATATTATAATAGCGTATATTACACATTCGTAATAAATCTCGGCAGTAACAAATAAGTGATGTAGTCAACTTGGTTAGTTTTCATAAATTTTATTTATAATGAACACATAAAATAAAGTAAAACTAAAAATGCACATAAATTAGCTCATCTGGTCGTACAAACAAAATAAAAAGAAGCAGTTGTTTTATTGTCATTCTTGTATAATTCACGAAAAAAAAAACATTTGCCATGTGCTTGCAGATACATTTCCATGTGCGACAAATTAAAAAAAAGGTTGTCCTCTGTAATTAAAGTGGGTAAGGCAAATAGTTTGAGTATTATTATTTTCATTATAATAACATAATATATTGTTTCAACTACAACAGAATATATATATCCCGACAAGACGATATTAACTGTTTAGTAAACACATATGGAGCATAATGGTTTAGGTCCGCCATGGATTTAGTGTCGTAGAACATGGTTTGGTTGCATTAATTTCTATCTATCTTTATATATCAATATATAATAGTGCACTCACTTTATTTAATAAGTATGAAAAAATGTCGAGTTCATAAAGCCCCGACATTATTTCCAACGGACCAATTTAAGTTCTACGACACTAAATCCATGGCGGACCTAAACCATTCTGCTCCATGTACACTATTTTTAAAAAAAATCAAAGAATTAGATACTCTAACTTAAGTGATAAACTGACACATTAGTCAGAGCACTATATCCCAGGATAAACTTTATTTAAAGAGTTCTCAAAAAATATAAAATATTAAATTTAAATCAAAACCCAAATAACAAATTTTTGTCTTCTGGTAAGTGCTGTTTGAGTTCATGTTATTCTTCAATATTTTATGGGAAACTAAACAAAATTCAATTTAGCGCCAAACAAACAAACAAACAAACAAAGGAAAATTAATTCAAAGCTTTAGTAATTAGTTTTTTTTTTTCAAAGATTTAACATTTGGAAATTGATTTAAACTAAGGAGTATACCAAAAAAATTTTCGTCAAAATTTCACGAAATATATGTCGTGTATCATAATAATACAAGCGAATAGAATACATATAATAGTAAATAAGTTATTTTCATACCTGAAATTTGGGAAAACCATCTGACCAACCTTCTATTCTTTGTTGGATTCTTTGTAATGTTCTAATGTCAAACAAAGAACCTACAATTATGTCATTAGCATCGGTGTCTATTCCATTTTCATTTAATTCTTCATCATTCTTGTTGGTTCCAGTAGTAAAGGGCCATTCTAATTCTTCATTGTTTACGTCGCGCAATGCTGCTTCTGGTTCTGCAGCTGCAGCTGCAGTGGTTGTTGTTGTTTGCCCCGCATTTTCCAATTGTCCTTTAATTGCGCTTGCATTATAAGACAAATTTCCATTTGGTTCTACAGTGAGAGACAACTTATTAAATATTTTCCATTGCACTTCATCATCGAAGCAGTCCCAAAACTTTGATTCAACAAAATCAGTGTCACTAGGTCGTAGTGGTGCTATCTGATCTGGGGTTGGAAGTTGCTCGTCATGCAACCACTGTTTGTAGATGATATGGTGTGCATATGCCAGATGATGCTGTTGAAAACTCGAGTCGTTATAGTTTCCTCCAGTAGACATGGTTTATACATGTACGTTGCTGTTAACCGCCGTTTGTTTGTTTGTTTGTTGTGTTTGTTGTGTTTGCTTTCGATTGAGTTTTTGATGTACAAAGCTGAATTTTCGTCCGGCGGGCGGTGTTTCAGGGGTTTCCACGGACGCACGCACGCACAAAACAAAAACACGCGGTTTGCAGATATAAAAATCGCCATCAAAAGTGCATTTGCAATGCAAACACAACAAACAAGGCTGCAACTACAATCGTGCAAACAATCGTGCAAACAATGTACAAACAATTGATTATCTGTTATTTGCTGCTCATTCAATTTTTTAACGCTAAAAATGTCTTTCCGCTGTGCGCCACGCGGGACTCGAACGGCAGACTGCACCGCTGGGCGTGTTCCGAAGCTCTTGCAGACGTTTCTGTGTGTCCGACGGCACGCAACATTTTCTCGCGTTTTCCAGTCACATCCGAAATTTCGAATATCAAACTGCAAAAAAGAAGCGCAATATAATCAATCAATCACCATAGTTGCAACTTTTTCAAATTATCCAGTTTTTTGAAACATGCAATTAATAACAATTTGAAATAAACCAACTCATCAAGACTAAGAAGCGTACTTGTACGATTGTATGAAAAGAAGAAAAAGGACGTTAGGGACAACACGGAAAAAAACATGCCTTACTCAATTTCTATTCGACCAAACAAATATACCAGAGCGTTGTTCACAGATGAAGGAATACTCATCAAATCTCAAATTACTGACACCTTTATAAATTCGACTTTGGAACAAGATATAACGCGTTTCAATGATGACTTTGATGATCAAAGTACATATTTAAATATTAAAAACCAAAGAAATCAACAACAAAGGTCAAACTTTATTACTGGTTGCTTTTCTTGTTTTGATTCAGATTTTGAAAATGACACTTCAAAAATGAATCTTTTGCCAATTAATACCATGATACCCTTTTCAAGAATTATTAACGTTAAAGAAATTAAAAATTCAAATTCAAATTCAAATTCAAATGATAGTAGCTCTTCAAGTAACGTATTTTCTGATCTTAACAACACCGAAATAAATGAAAATGGTAAACAACTAAATACTTTAACTACATCTTTTGAAGATAATTCTATTTTAATTAAATTAACCTTTGTAATTCCAAAAAATAAAGATATAATTCCAAAACAACTTTTATTGTTATTGGATGTCCCACCAACTGTAAATAACGAATCTATTATAGATACAATAATAAATAAATCTTTTAAAAATGTTAATCGTAATAAAAAAGTTTTAATCGTAATTAATCCATTTGGTGGTAAAGGTAAAGCAAAAAAAATTTTTAATAAAAAATGTGAACCAATTTTAAAAGCTGCTCAAATTAATTATGAAATTAAATATACAAATTATTCACAACATGCAATCGATATCGCTCGTGAATTAGATTTATCAAAATATGATACTATTGCTTGTGCATCTGGTGATGGTATTCCTTATGAAATTTTAAATGGTTTATATCAACGTAAAGATCGTTCAAAAGCTTTTGATAAATTATGTATAACTCAATTACCTTGTGGTTCAGGAAATGCAATGTCTTTATCATGTCATTGGACAAGCAATCCATCTTATGCAACTTTATGTTTAATAAAATCAATCGAAAAAAGAATAGATATAATGTGTTGTTCTCAACCTTCATATATTAATCAACCACGTCTTTCATTTTTAAGTCAAACTTATGGTGTAATAGCAGAATCCGATATTAATACAGAATTTATTAGATGGATGGGTCCATCAAGATTTGAATTAGGTGTAGCTTTTACAGTAATTAAAGGTAATAAATATCCTTGTGATCTTTATGTTAAATATGCTGTTAAAGAAAAAAAAGATTTACATGCTCACTACATTCAAAATAAAAATCAAGCTTCACTATTATTTGAAAATTCTTTACAAAATAGTAATAATTTTAACGAAAACAACAACAACAACAACAATTATAATAATCATGTAAAAGAAGTAACTGAAAATGATTTTAAATTGAAATACAATTTAAGAAATGATATACCTGACGATTGGGAAAAAATTGATTCCAATATCACAGATAATTTACAAATTTTTTATACAGGTAACATGCCATATATGGCTGCGGATACAAAAATTTTTCCTGCTGCATTACCAGATGATGGTACCATTGATTTAGTAATGACAGATACAAGAATTCCTTTAAAAAGAATTACACCAATTTTGTTATCACTTGATAAAGGTTCTCATGTTTTACAACCTGAAGTTGTTCATACAAAAATTAAAGCATTTAGACTAATACCAAAAATATCATCGGGTTTAATATCTGTTGATGGTGAAAAATTTCCATTAGAGCCATTACAAGTTGAGATTTTACCTGGTTTAGTTAAAACATTATTAAGAAATGGTAATTATATTGATTCACAATTCGATTCAATGATTTAAGAAAAAAAAAAAAAAAAAACACAAAAAGGATAAATAAAAGAACTAAAGTTAGTGAATTGCTGATCATATTAAATTATATATTCTTTTCTTTTCGTTTAATACAGGACATATTTTTATCATTTTCAAATGGAATAAGTATTTAACTTTATTAAAAAACCCAAAAGCAAAATTCAGGGAACGCAAAAAAAAAACAACAAAAAAAAGCAACATTTAAAATATAAATATTATTATATAAACTCATTATTTAGATGAAGAAGAGTGATCCTTTAAACTGACGATCCTGTTTAAAATGATATTTTCATTTGTGCTTTCTTTATCCATAGTAAAGTAACCAACTCTCATACCTTGGAATCTACATACTTCTTTACTATTTTTATCTTCTTCCACATAAAATTCAGATTCTTTAACTGAATTAACAACCCATGGCGCACCCTTAATAACATCATAAAAATTATGTTCAACAATTGAATTTTTATAAACGACTTCAGAGTTTGGATTAATATCTTTTAAGAAACCACCTTCATGAGCTGATGGATTTTCTGAATTAAATAATTGATTGTAAATTCTTGTTTCTTTAATTTGAATTGGTGAATTATATCTCTCGGAAATTGGAACCCATTGAATATAAGTCTTTGGTTTCTTTGGTTTAGTATCATTATTATAATGAACATGAATCCTAGTAATCTTACCAAAATCATCCTTTTCTAAACCTTTAAATGAAACAGTAAATGGTACTTTAATTAAACCAACTGCTTGTTCTGGAGTTAATCTAAAGAATTCTTTATCATCAGAATTTTCGGAGAAATCAGATCTTTCAATGTAGAATTTGTTAGTAAATGGAACATTTCTATCACCAAATTCAGAAGTACCATGTCTATATGGAATAGAAACCAATTCTTCATAATCATCTGATAAATTATCAACAATAACTTCAATTGGATCCAATACAAACATCAATCTTGGTGTTGCGTCTTCCAAGTATTTTCTAATCGCACTTTCAAATCTAACAACTTGAATGTTAGTAGTACTGGTAGTGACACCCAATGTATTAATAAATGAAAGGATAGCACCTGGAGGAACACCACGTCTACGAATAGCTTCTAAAGTGAATAATCTTGGATCATCCCAACCTCTAACAAACTTTTCTTCAACTAATTTAGCAATTTTTCTCTTAGATAAAATAGTACCAGTAATATTCAAACGACCGTATTCTCTTTGAGCTGGTCTGAATACATGAACTTGATCACATAACCATTCATAACTTTCTCTAGATAAGTAGAATTCAGTCGTACATAAAGAATGGGTAATGTTTTCAAAAGAATCGACCAAACAGTGAGTGAAATCGTAAGTTGGATAAATTTTCCATTTAGAACCAGTTCTTGGATGCGGAGCATCTAAAACTCTATAAGCAATTAAATCCCACATTTGTGGAGATGGTGAATTTAAATCTTGCTTCATTCTTAAAATAGCTTCACCTGGTTTATAAAACCCATCTTTCATTTTTCTAAATTCAGTTAAATTCAATTCAATGGATTGATCTCTGTGTTTACAAGCAGATCTTTCACCACCTGGAGTACCATCTTCTTTAATACCACGACCTCTTTTAATTTCTTCCCCGGTACAGTGACAAATGTAACCTTTACCATTGTTAATTAAAACTTCAGCTAAAGCATATAATTCATCAAAATAATCACTAGAGTAAGTAATCTTCCATGGTGTGAAACCTAACCAAGTAACCATTCTCTTAATAGATTCAAAGTATTCAGGAGCTTCAGCTTCTGGATTAGTATCATCAAATCTCAAATAACAGACACCATCATGATATTTTGCATAGCCAAAGTTGACCATAATGGCTTTAGAATGACCAATATGTAGATAACCATTTGGTTCTGGTGGAAATCTAGTATGGACTTTACCACCGGTAGCCTTTAAATGTTCAACCATTAATTCAGGGTAAGCTTGTGGGTTTTCACCGACTTTGTGTAAATCCCCTAAGAAACCTTCGTTAAACATAGTTCTCTTTGGTTCGTTGGATTCTACTTCCTTTTTTGATTTTTGTTGCTTGTTGTTATTGCCATTATTTTTCTTATTGGCTGGCTTCTTTTTAACCAAATCTCTTTCGTCCTTTGGACCTAAAACCTTTAAAATTTCTTCATCAATTATTGGCTTAAAGTAACGTGGTTCTGCCCACTTTAATTCAGGCAGGTTCTTGATAGTGGCAAAGATACCTGGAACTAACTTGTAACGTTCTTCAACAATTTTATCTTTGTTTTCGTCAATGTATTTGATGACACTTGCGCGGATATGATCTGAAGTGACTTCAATACCAACACCGGATTCTTTATTTAATTCATCTTTTGTAGCTTTATCGCCCGTAGCCTTGACATATTTGAAAGCAGCATCAACTTGTAAAGCAGTCTTTAAATCTTCGTTGCAAATACCTTCAACAATTAAGTTCAAGTGTGGTAACTCAGCACCTTTAACTAAAGAAGCCAAATTATGGACTAAAGTTCTTGTAGACTTATTCCATTCATAGCCTTTTGGAGCTTTTTCAATTAAGTCGGCCAGAGAAGTGGAAACCTTCTTGTTCTTGATAATCTCCTTGACCTTTGGTTCTTCAAAACCAATGGTGCTAAACTTAGCAGTTAGAGCCTCAATGGATGACATAGTTATACTTATCGTACTACTTTTTACCCATAGAAACAGAGATTCATTGTGTTTTTTTTTCGATGCCTTCACCTTATAATTTGTGCTTCTGCTGATTGATTCAGGTTTACGCAAAAATTTTTCAAGATAAGCGCGTTACCCGATCTTCAGGGTTTTCGTACAAAATTACCCACGCAATTTTTTTGGAATTTTTCATTTTGCGTCGAACGGAAAAACAAAAACTCTTCATACCATTTTTTTTCACTACAAAAGAATTCTTTTACTGTTGCTTGTAATAAAAGTTCGTTTTAAGAAACCAACCAGATATTCTCTGCAAATTCATCACAATCAGCAACAATGGATACTAAAACTCCTGTCACCTTAGCTAAAGTTATCAAAGTCTTAGGCCGTACCGGTTCTCGTGGTGGTGTCACTCAAGTTCGTGTCGAATTCTTAGAAGACACTACCAGAACCATTGTTAGAAACGTCAAGGGTCCTGTTAGAGAAAATGATATTTTAGTCTTAATGGAATCCGAAAGAGAAGCTCGTCGTTTACGTTAAGGAATGGTCGTTTTGACACTTTCTCGATTGCCACGATATTTCTTTCTTTCTTTCTTTCTTTCTATTATATGCTATTTATTTACACTCTTTTTTCTTTTTTCGTTTTAACTAACTGAGTTTACACTTATTTGAATGGTAAATTTTTTATAAAATGCTTTTTATTTTCTTTTATGCTAATTGGTAATTTATAATATTACGATATATTTTTTTAATTTGTTTGTGAAGTTTACAGTGTTAATTTATATGGATTCACTCACTTTTTTATTGGTAATTATTCATAGCCTGGATCTCATATTGGATTAATTTGACTGGAATAATTTAAAATAATTTATTAAATGAAAGATAAATTATATGATTGAAGTCATTTAATTTTTATTGGTCTTCATGGAATTTTTTTTTTTAAATTATTTTTGTATTTCTGCTTTTTTTTTTTTGTTAGTCAAATTATCGAAATTATGATGATTAGTGAATAATAGAGCCTTTTTTTTTTTTTTTGTATTTGTGGGTTGAATTAAATTAACATATCTCACTTTTTATTATCAGTTTTATCTATTGCCTTACTTTAATGGAAGTTGAATTTTTGGAGCGTGAAGTAAATAATAATTTTAAATTTGTTTTAAGTATTTATATAATTATATCATTTTTTATAATATAAACCCAGCTAATTTTTTTATTTTTCTATTGCGTTTATAAAAAAAAAAAACAGGACTGATGTACTGCTATATTGAAATCGTAATCGTTTGCTTTTACGTTTTAGTTTTGCAGTTAATAGTATCTATTTTTGAGAACAAAACAAAACAAAATCAAGACATATACTTTATAAATTGTGCAAAAGATAGTGTATCTTTATGACATGTCAGAATCTAAAGAAGCATTTGAAAAAATACAAGAACCATGTATAGAATTGTCTCGTATTGCTTTTTTACCGTGTAATGCATTTGATCCTAACTCAAGAGATTTAGTAAATGCTTTGAAGAACGTTTATTTGAAGCTTTCAGAATTAAATAAACAGTTATCTTTTAATTTTGCTGAGTATGTGTTTATACCGATTGCCAGCCTGTTAAAGCAGTCATCACTAGGTGAACTTCAAACTCAATACCTTTTATTATCTATCAGTCAGCTTTTTCGCTTATGCTGGTCTCAACAAGGATTTCTTCCTCAAAGTTTAGCTAGACAATTATTTCCAGTGATTACATATTTAATTAATTCAACTAATAAAGAGGATGATATAAAAAAATTGAGAAATGATTACAAAATAGCTTCAGTTAACATACTATCGGAACTTTTTAAGTCAATAGCAAATCAGCAATATGGTACTACATTTTTTACTTCAGAGAAGAAATCATTGCCGGCTTTAACACATAGTATAACAATTCTTTTAACAATACTCACCACATCAGTGAAATATCCAGAGACACAATTACAATCATTACAGACACTCACAATATTATACAAGCAACTACTTACCGATGCTGAAACGTTATCCTATATTATACCAGGAAATGTTTCTCAATTATCAAAATTGTTGGCCTTTCCGGGTCGGACAATAAGTCCACCAGTCATAGTTGAAACTTTATTGTTATTACAGCATTTACTTTGTCTTGTATATGATGATTTTTCACTTGGGGTGACGGAAAATATAAAAGATCTACAAACTATAACAGATGAAGAGACAAATGAAATATCCGAAGTCAAAATGAGAGCAATCGGTGAGCATAGAAACAACAGTTGGTTACACGGGACTTCTAATCAGATTAAGCTGGTACTACAAAGTTTTTTACCAAAGTTAATTAAAAGAAATAATGTAAATATAAACGAATCTTTAATACTATTTATAAAGACATTGCTAAAAAATTGTGGAAAGTCATTGAATCCTTGCAAGGATTTGTTAATAGAATCATTGATAGAATTGAGATGTGAACCTGTATCAATATTCCAGACGTTTAAGGATACAGTTTCGAAATTAGTAAGCAACAATGTTGATAATTTAAAAAGCATCGTTTTTCTGGATCAAACAAATAAAATAGATTTTTTAAAATTTGCAATTGAAAGAGTATATTTGGAAAATTCATCTAGTGGAGAATTATTGATTGAAACTGTGATGGAAAATATTTTGGATTCTTTGGAGTCTAATTTTCAAGAAAAAGCATCTGTTTTAAAGAGAAGAAAAGAATCAAGTAATATTATAGAACAATCAAGTAATGTCTTAATTTCAGATAGTTTTAAGACAATTAGCAAATTATCTTCAAACTCATTTACAAATGTTGTTGTATTTGATAGGATGACAAAGGAAATGGAAAAACGAATTTCAGAATTAATAATGACCTTGGGTAAAATTGCAAAAAATTCAAAAAATATGGCAGTTGATAGTTTAATTGAAAATTTTTTAGCCGAGCAGGTTAATTGCTCATTAAGTAGAAAGACTATTTCTTTATGGCTAGCTTCTTTGATATTTAAAGGGTTCAAAAATAAGCAAGTCATAAAAAACGACAATGAAAACATTTTAGAAGATTTTTTGAAGCTAGAAACATTCGATGAATGTGAAGAATATAAGACTAGCAGCAATGCCTGCTACATTTTACTAGAATACTGTAACGATTTAGCACAAGAAATTACACCAAAAATAGAAGGATCTACTATAACAAAAGCGCAGGAATCTGCTTTATGCGTTTCTTTATCTAGCATCGAAATCGTGTGCTCTTTGCTAAAGAAAGAATTTTCAAGCGAGTTAATAGATTATCTGTATTTTGTTGTAGAGAACCTTGCATCAACTTCACCAGTTGTGCGTGGATACGCACAATCGTGTTCAGTTATGATTGCAAACACTCTTTATGATGCTAGTCTCAAAAATTTGATACAAGACAATGTTGATTATTTGGTGGACGCAATTTCTATAAGGTTGAATTCCGGAATGACCGAAAGAGTGAGCACTGTTTTAATGGTTATTTGTAAATTGACTGGTTACGAAACTATTGAATCATTCAAAGATATCTTTGAAACCATTTTCAAATTATTAGACTATTACCATGGTTATGCAAACTTATGTTTGCAATTTTTTGAATTTTTTAATGTGGTAGTAAAGGAAATGAAAGTTCTTTATTTAGACAATGATATTACAAAATACTTGAGTGAAGATCATTTAGCCAAAAGATCTTTTTCACCTTGGGGCATGACAAATATAGAGCAATTGCGTAGACTTTTGGATAAGAAAGATACGCTAAAGGAGGATTTAGAAAATATAAATGATTACCCTTTTAAAAATGGGGAACCGAAAAACTTCCAAGAATATTTTAATGCCAAAATTGAGGAAATTCCAGGAGATAGCGATGATGAAACAGATGAAGAAGATCAAAAAGAAGAAACTGCCGAGAAATTGAGCGAAGATGAAGAATGGAAGTCCCCTATTCCATTTACATCGTATAAGATTCTTTTGCAGATCCTAGGTTATGGGGAAAGATTATTAAAACATACTTCAAAAGCTCTGAGAGTGCAAATCTTAGAGGTCAATAAGTTAATTATCCCCTTATTGGCAACACAGTATAATTTGTTATTACCTCAAATCGCACAGACTTGGGATTCAGCTGTAGAATGTTGTTTGGATCCTGATTTTTCAATTTCCAAACCTGCTTTTGAATATATTCAAGAGATGATTCATTATGGTGGTGATTTTATTTTGGGTAGGTTTATGGATCTTTGGGATATTCTTGAACAACGATCTCCCTTATTGAAAGAAGTAAGATCGACTGTGGACAGAAATGAAATAATAATCCAGAGAAAGGAATTAATTCGTTCGACTAAGTTTCCTCTAATTACTAAAAATTCATTACTCGCATTTTCTAATATGATATTGGAAGGTGTAGAAATTACCGAATCATATTTACAAGAATCAACCTTACTGAAAATGGTTACTTATTGTATGTATGTAATGCCCGGTGATTATATAGAGAAACGATCCCTATTGTTGGGTGACATTGTTTCTAGTATCAACCATTAAACATATATTATATATTAAATATACTTATTTTTACGAAAATATGTAGAGTGAAAAAAATAAAAAGATAATGTAAATGAATTCCGGCAGTTTTGTATGTTCGGATATGTTCTGGAAATGTCGATAAAATTTATTATCAATGGAACAAGGCAAGAGAAAGAGTTTTAGACATTCAAAATTAAAACAATGGCAGAAAAACACATGATTTGGCAGTTTAAAAAAAAGCCAAAAGAGTCTTAAAATAATTGGGGGTAATTAAAAGTATTGTATATTTCGGATGCCACTAGAATCCATTCACAGCAGCAATGTTTCTAACGATGGTGCATTGCATTCTAATGAAAAAATGAAAAATCTTTGCCATAAAGGCAAATATACTTTAAGTGATTTGGATAAATCTGTAATGACTAAAAAGCTTGAAGGATTTTTTGGAGATGGTGATAGTTTAGAAAAACGAGATAAAATAACTAATAGTAAAAGCAGAAATATAACGTTCCGTTCTTTGGATGATAATGTTGGATCAAAGCACAAGATAAATAGCCAACTGAAGGCGGAAAAAGATCAAAACCTGATAAACGAAAACTTTTCTATAGAACCTGAGGATCAAGACATTATGATGGTTGACTTGGATAATGAACAAAATATTGAATTGATATCAGATTATGTTACGCAAGAAAGATCGCAAAATAATATGGAAAATATACACGTAAATGAAAATTGCATAAGTCAAAACACTATTGGAACTACTCCGACCAAATTGGAAACAGTATTTATAGTGGATACGAATTTTATTATATCGCACCTAAGTACTTTAGAATCTCTTCGATCGGAATTTGTAAAGTATAAGCACTTGATAGTCATTCCGACTACAACCATAAGGGAATTAGATGGCTTAAAAAATTCCACAAAAGAAATACAAGAAAATTTAGAAGGTACACACAATAGTGTTGGTGCTTTGGCTAGATCTGCAAACACATGGATATATAAACATTTAGCAAACACCAATTCTGGTTTGGTAGGCCAAAAAATGAGGCAGGTTTTGAATCCACATTGTATAAAAGATGATTCAATCCTTGACTGCTGTCTGTATTTTAGGGAGGAGCTCGGATGCTTTGTTATATTACTCTCTAATGATAAAAATTTATGCTTAAAAGCGTTAACGGAGGGAATACTAACTGTTTCATATAGAAAGGGTATGACTGGCGAGCTAATTGCAATCAAAGCTTACGAAGAAAATGTGATCCGTTTTGGGTCAGCGCATTTCAACAATTCTTCTACTGAACTCCAATCATTTAATGATATCAAAGGACCTTCGAGTGGCTACTCTCATGATCTAAACAATGGAAATGGAAACGAACACTACCTGACTATGGATAAAATGCCATTAGCTGATATACATAATTTTGCGGAAATCTCACATCAAATATTTAAGGAATGTGAAGAACTTGCTATTGTTGCGGTTAACTTTGCGATGCAGAATGAATTTGGCGAGGACTTAGAATTTTTATCTTATCAGACCGATGAAATGACCAGCCTCAAAGATGTTAGTAAATGTATTTATAAATTTTGGGTATCTGTGTTTTCAGAATATTTTTGGAGAAGTAAAATACGAAAAGAGGACTGGAAAACCTTGCCTGAATGTCTATTGATTGTTCCTGATGAAAAATCACAACTTCTGATTTTTAAGGAGTTTTGGTCAGATATTTTGGAAAATTTATTTGTTAAACGGAGTGAGAGTGAAAACAGGAACTTAGAGATTTACTTCAAGAAATGGGATAATCTCATTAAAACGTGTACTTAAATAATAAATTTGATGCACAAAGTAAACCAATGGGCCTTTTAATCGGGCCCAAAATATCGTTGAACAATACATATAACTAAATAATTTCTTATATAAATAAGTATTTAATTTATTTATTTGCTGTTTGAATTATATTCATCATCAAACTAGTTCTTATCGTTATTTAGATCTTCCATGTTTTTGGAATCTTCTTTCAAATATTGGAGTTCTATATTTTCAGAATATTTTTCTTTTTCTTTGTTCACCTTTAAGTCATGCTCGTCTAAGACAAAGGATCTTAATTTGTCCTTCATTGTCTCCCTTGTCTCACCAATGGCTGTACGACAGACACTAATCACAGGTCCCCATAAGTCAAATTTATTTACAAAATAAAACCCAACAAAAGCTAATAGCAAGACTGTAACAAATAAAGGATTCTTAATAACAATCATAAATTCATTCCAACCAAGAACGACTAGTAACACATATATCCAAACCGGTATATGTGATGTGGTTGTAATAATTGATCTTTTGGCATCAATGACGGTAATATTAATTTGTCTTTTGAACTGCCTTATTACATTTTCCTTTTGCAACTCGTTTAAAATATGAGCAAATCTATCCATATGATATATACCAAAATCATCCTCATATTCAATTTCATCAATATTAACGTCCGGAATAATTTCGACATTATCGGAAGTCTTCGCAATACATAGTATGTTAAAAATGCCCAAAGCATGCTCTTTTGCAAGCCTAAAGGCTTCGTCAATTTGTTGTTCGTTTTTCCATAATATTGGAGAATCCTCTTCATCATATCTAAACGAATTTTCAAATCTATCTCTTAAAATTCCAACAACAGTATCTTCTTTAAGATAATCATGGATAGTGTTGTTTAAAATTGCCCAAGCAATGTAACGTAATCTTTTATAAATCGATTCGTTTTGCTCCTCACTTAAACCGACTTGAAAATCAAATATAGTTTTATCATCGCTTGAATATGATTCTAAGAAGTTAAAAATTTCATTATTAAAAAAATCCATAATTTTTTCCCAAACATCAAAGCTCGGATTAGATAACAATGAAATAACTTTATCTTTGATTTGATAGGTTATTGATTTCTTGAATTGTGTAATGATATTTTTGATCCTTAAATCACGCAGTTTGTTAGCTTCCTTATCCAGATGATTATCAAAAATTTTAATCAAAGCAACGTCAGCAGTTGGTGCTAATAAATCTTTCGATTTAAATTCTAAAATAATATCTTCGAAATTGTTTTTAATTCGTTCGGTTTCCTCGTTCAAAAATTCATTGAAATTTTGCTTTTTATAATCCTTGGACTTTACAATATCTGTTAAGTTATCAATGAGGTCGTGTGTAAAGTTTTCCAAGTATAAATCAACAATTTCAGAAAATCTTTCATCAATATTGTCAATTAAACTTGCTCTATTTTCTAAATAAATCTGATTTGCGTATCTCATAGCAAATTCATCATAATGTTGCAAGCAGTCAGATTTCAGAGAACTTAATTTAGAAATCAAGCCTTCTTTGTCATTGTTTTCCACCAAAGGCTTGATTATGTTATCAAAATTGACAAAGCATTTATCAAGTGACTCCTTCAATATTTCCTCCGTCTTGAATCTGGCAACTAAAATTTGCTGAGTTGGTAAATCCAAATCTTTATTATTTTCAATTTGATCCCAGCAATTCTCTGCATACATCGTCCAACCATCTAAAGGCAAAGAATGGTGATATTCTGGTTTAAATAGGTAAAGTTCTTTATCATTTTCTGATGTAAAACGGTCACCCATATCTTTCACATCTTGTAAAAATTTATCAGCTTGCAAAATTTTATGACCTAAACCCACAAATTTTAGATCAAAAAAGTCATAAATATTTTTTTCTTGACAATTTTCCGGTTTATTCAATTCATTCCATATTTTTTCTAACTCAGTTATTAGTGATTGACTTAAACTTTCCAATGGTGTAACACCAACATGATCTCTAATCACAAAAAGTAAAAGAACCTTATGCTTTTGATCTGATTTATTTTTACCAAATAAAGATAAATTTACTTCAAAAACAGTTTTTAAAAGAGCCATGTTATTACCCTGGTACAAACCAATTTGTTGTTCCCACAAGTTAATAATCAAAACTTCAGAGACAGCAATGGCAAACAATGCTGCTTTTCTTTCAAAATCTTGATCCTCACCACGTTCAATACCATCTGAACCTTCGACATCTAAAATGAAAATGTCGGAATTGCTTTTCATTGCGGCATCTTTGTTGGTATTGACTTGTTGAGTATGTGATAGCCAAATACCTTTAGTTGTTTGTTGTCTTTTAATATTAGCATCCATAGTATCAAATTTAGTATTAAACAAGATGTTTAATAATGTAGATTTACCACTTGATTGCGAGCCAAAAACAGAAATGAAATGATAATTTTGGTCTATGTCTTTGTCGCCGAGGCAATCTTTGAAGTATGGGGTAACATATTTGGAAAATTCCTTGGATTCATTAATTAACTGAATGGCCTCCTGTTTAGCAGACGGTAATTCTTGCAAAGACATCTTTAAAAATATTTGTCTATACTATTAATCAGCCAAGTTATTGTTATCTATATTGTTTTAGTGTTGTTTTTGACCCATGACTTCTTGAAAACCCGTTTAATAATTTCATTTGTTTGTGCTGTTTTATTGAATTTTTCAAGGCGCATCACGTGTAGGTTTTTTTTGTTTTTTAAATCAACAAACTTTATAAACTGCATCAAGAATTGTTAAACGAAGAGAATTGTTATTTAGAACAAGAAACGATTTAACAGGAGCGCAAAACGTACCTTTGGCTGTAGCAAGAGAAGATATGAGTGACAAGGACCAGCTGTTGAAACAAAAATTGGCTAAAACTTTGCAAAGATTTGAGACCAAGATTGCTGCTGGTGACTATTATGAAGCCCATCAAACTTTGAGGACAATTGCAAATAGATATGTAAGGAGTAAATCTTATGACCATGCTATTGAACTGATCAGTAAAGGCGCTCAATCTTTATTTAAGGCAAAACAAGGTGGTTCTGGTACTGATTTGATTTTCTACTTGTTAGAAGTATACGACGTGGCAAAAGTGAACGTTGATGAAACATCAATCGGAAGGTTAATTGAACTATTGGTACTTGTGGATTCGTCTGAACCAAATCTTAAAGATGTTGTTACCGGGATGAATAATTGGTCCATTAAGTTTAGTGATTACAAGTTTGGTGATCCTTACTTGCACAATGTTATCGCTTTGAAATTGTTGGAAGGTGAATACACTTATGAAGCCGAAAGATATTTTATGTTAGGTACACATGATTCTGTCAGCAAATATGTAGATTTGATATGGCAATGGTTTTTGCAAGCTGTTTCCAGTAGTGATGATCCTACCGAAATTGATTTATCTTCTTTGGTTGGCGAATACCTCAGTAGATTGATTTTTAATTATCTATTTATTTCAAATATCAAGTTTGCAATTGAAGCCAAGGATTTATTTTTAAAAAAGTTTTTGGAAGATTTCAAAAATGAAAAATTTGATTTAATTAACAAGACTTTAAATCAAACAGACGGAGATGAATTCAAAATGTGTTTTTTTGAAAACTTGAAAGATCCAAACTTTTTGCAATTAATCATTTTAACATGTCAAACTAAAAATAAAGCATTGTTTTTGAATTTGAAGGAGCAATACAAAGAACAGAGTCTACATTATAAAGCTCAGCTAGAGTTTTTGGGTCAAGAGTATTTTGGGATTGTTGCACCAAAACAAGCTAATTTCTTACAAGACATGATGTCTGGTTTATTAGGTGGCGGAAGATAAATGATTTTATCAAAGTTACCTTCAATAAAAGTGCTGTCTAATGATTTGAGTAAACAATATATAATATACACGCATAGTGCATAATGCATTAAAATACAGTGATAGAAAATAAATAAATAAATAATTTAAACACTGTGTAAAAATTATTCCTTTACAATACTTGATCGGTTTAAAGCTTCTAGTAGTTCTGGTCTCTTTGCAAGAATTAGTTGTTCTTTCGCCCCCTCGTAGCTGAAGTAGCGTCTATTCCTTTTATGCGATTCTGGAAACTTTTCATGAACTTTTGCAATCACCATTTCATAAATATGAAATTCTGTTCTTGGAGGATTTATTATTATGTCTGTGTTTGTGCTTTTCGATTGTTCAATAAATTTTTTATTCCATTCTTTTGGTGGCCTCATATCTTGTACAATACCCAAAGATCGAATAATCTTACCAGTAACACCGGCTTCTTCCCACGTTTCTCTTTGAGCAGTAATCTCAAACTCAGGCTCATCAGTCTCTACACCACCTTTTGGTATAATCCATTTATTTCTATTTGCGGATGAACTGATCATCAGAACCTGAGAGTGATCTGGCGTCAGACATACACACCCTGCAACGATTCTGGCACCAGTTTCTGCAGAATAAACCTGGTTTTCTCTACCAACACGAGACTCAGCTTTACCAATAAACTCCATATTACACTATTTGGCCACTTCATCATGCTATTGATTGTCTGGATACTTTTTTTTAGTTGATTGAACTTGTATATAAAGTAAACCATTTGATGATAATTTAGTCACGGTCATCCAAAAATTACCGCATCAGGAAAATTTTCAAATCCGTGGCCAAACGGAGCATAAAACTTTAGCAAAGTTCAAATAAAACAACTATAAAATGTTCATTTCTGAAAAAAATTGGAATAGTTGCACCAAAACTTCCAAAATAATACTAATTAATATATCTGAAATAATGGATAAACATATGTATAAAATTAAACTGGAGAGGTTGCCAGAAATGTACAATAATTTATCTAAATCAAATGCCCGTTCCCCTTTTGAAGATAGTATAGAAGCACTGACACCGATTTCCAATAAATCATACACCGAAAATTCAGTACATAATGCAGAGATGCAATCTCTGCTAGGAAGCAATGTGAACGTTGATGTTCTTCTAAATCCAAAAAAAAAAAGAAAGAGAAATAAAAGTCCAAAGCAAAGAAAACCTAAGCCGCTAAAGTCCTGTGCATTTTGTCGCAAGAGAAAATTAAAATGTGATCAAATAAGACCTATCTGCTCTTCTTGCAAAACTAGGAAATTTACTGAGTGTATTTATGTTACTGATCAGGAACCTATTGTCAAGTCTGATTTATCATGGAAGGCAAAAAATAGAGACTTTGATGGAATCATTAACGCATTACGGAATTTAGAGATTAATGAGCCTTTAACGGAAAATCCATTTAAGGATTACTACTACATGCAATGTAAGAAAGGTGGTAGAAGAGTAATATATGGTCCTACTTCTTTAAGAACGTTTATTATGCGAAATAATTGGGGTCTCATGGAAAAATATGACCAACTTTGGCAAAAAGTCAAGGTGGAAAGAAATAAATGGAAGGCCAACAATTTAAAAAATTTTATTCATGAACACGATTTACATTTGGATTTTGATGCTAATTTAACGTCTTTGCTCGGATGTTTGCCAAAGTATGATGAAATACTTGAAAGTATAAAGGTTTTTTTTGCAAAAGAGAATGAAAAAATATATTTCATGAACACTGTTCTAGATCAACAGAAGGTTTTGAGAGACTTGGAACTGACTTTTATTAAGGATAATGAAGGCTTTATAACAAATATATTACCTTATGAAAAGCGTAATTTTTATAAGGCTGGTGTAATTTTAATGGTCCTCGCAATTGTAAAGTATAAAAAGTTTTTACCAAAAGAATATATTGCATATATTGTATATCTTACAGGTTTGGTTTCATGCAAAAATTTTTTTGTGGAAAATGCTCAATTTTTATTGTTAAGATGTTTATACAATGATATGTTTTTTTCAGATGGAGACGAATCAGAAATTATGTATTTAACTGATCAATTAATCAGTACTTCAATAACTCTAGGTTTACATCTGAATGTCAGAGTTCTTTATAGAGATCAGTCTAATGTTGTGGGGGATTTAAATACATTAGAAAACATTTGGACTTGGGTTTTGTACCTTGATTTTACGGTTGCATTCTATAACGGAAGATCCTTGAAAGTTGACTTAACCTTGTTTGATGAAATTGATTACGAGACAAGTATAGAATACAATTATTCTTACAATGGAAATGCGAAAGAATTTTACACCAAGAAAAATTTTACACCGGATGAATTCTCTCTGAAATGTCCCATGCCTGTCAATTTTTCTATCATAAATCAAATAGGAAAACCCAAAAAGAAAAACATTGAAAGTAATCGAGCAGAAGATGCAGAAAGTTTAGTACGTAATAAAGAAATGGCAAAGGAGAAAGGAGAGAAATCCACCTTTAGTAGAGTATACTCACGTGATAAATCTACATACGGGAAAATGAGAAGGTTTTTAAAGCTTGTAAGACCAATGATACCAGAATTTTATAAGAAGGTAGGGGTGCCAAACGTTGTTGGAAATATTATAAAATTGTTACAATTCTTAGAAGATGAAGATTTACCAATGAAATTTATTAACGATGAAAAACTGATTCAAAAATTATCTTTTGGAGACATCAGAATAATAGTGGATATATTAGGAATGATTGTGACTTTTACTTCTTTGAGTTTTGCTATACTGAATCAAAGATCATTAGCATTAAAGAATCTTTCTATACAAGTTCATTTGGTTTCATTTTCAGTTTACAGAAATTTGACCGTACATTGTGTTAAATTAGATATGGAAAAATATCCTGAATTATTTGACTCGAATTACAGCTACTTGCCGCCATATTCGAATTTAGCAATATCATTAACTAATAAGTTAATTGCCAAAACTTTGAATATTTTTTATGCTTTCATGTTTTTAAAGGCAACTTTATTTGAGAAAGGAATTTTTATTTCATCCGATATGGTTGAAGTGGATTGGGATATTTCAACATTAAAAGTACCCGTTGATAGGACTATATCAATGATATCTGCTTACAATATATACAAAAAAATTTTTGAGGGGTTGTTAAAAAAAGGAAAATCCTCTCTAATAAATACAAAAATGAACGTGTTAAAAAGGTCATATTCATTTATTTTTACGGTGGCGTTAGAGAATGTTCTCAGAACCATCTTTGAAAAGGCACTTGAATATAGAAAAAAGACGGAAGCAGTTTGGCAGACTAATTCCAAATGTGAAAAGGGCCCTTATAGCGATGAATGTTATGATTCTGGAAAATATCTGGAAGCGAAAGGAATCTATCAGTTACACCAGAAGCAGCTGCATAATTATAAACTTCAATCTCATGCACAACATGACTCAAATACTAATACTAGTTCTGCTTCGCAGGATAATCTTCAAACTCCCAAATTTGAGAGATACCAACTCGGTCCAGGGCAACAGGCACAAATACAAGAAAGTAAATTGGTGAAAAGGTATGAAAACGGGACATCTTTCAGTGAAAGTCAATCAAGTCCGTTTTCGATCAGTTCCATAGTCAATGAACCTGAAAAGCATTTTACAAATAACAATGTTTTGGATACCCAATCATCTTCTATGAATGAATCAGACATAGCACAAATGCTTGCAGATGAATTTTGGGCAAGTTATAACACCGGCTGGGAAGAGTTGCTTAATCAAACTAATGACGGGGGTCTATTCAATGTGCTTTAAACAGTGTTAGCACAGCACCACAAGAATAAGTGCTAATGTGAAGCTTTCAAATTTTTAACGAAATATGTATTTTTGTTTTTTACTTTTTATTTCCCATAGATAATTATTTTTTTCATAAACATTTTCAAACTGTATACCCACAGTATTTTTAAGGGTACATGCAATTATTGGTAAAAATGCATGCCCTTCAGGAAAATATATATCATATCGACAAACAAATATTCTAAACAAGTCATCGTCTTTGAGGATATATTTTGAAATTGGATAGAAGAGTTGCTTTGCTACATTTTTGTATACACGATGACTGAAAACACAAGATTACCACTGCAATCTTTAATCAATCAATTTAGATTTACTAGAATTCTTGATACGAACCCAGAAAGAAAGGTTATTTCACTATTGGGTCAAATAAATTCAAAAGATGCAATTTTAACTTTTGAAAAAACCCATTTTATATTAGATCAAATATCTCGTAAACAATCCATTGGAGAACTCACAATAGGACTACAACAGCCTGTTGGAAAAATCAATGAGCAAGGCTTTGATATTAAAAACGTCAAAAGAAAAACCATATTTGCAGAGAATGAGCATGGTAGAAACTCTCCTGTAGTTTACCGCTGTGAAAGTGAGTACTCTTGTATTAGTGGAATGGAAGATCTCAAACAATTTGCCTCAAATGAGGTGCTTTACTGGGGGCTGTCAGTTATAAAACAGGATTTAGATGAAAATCCAACTGCAAAAATCAACCTAATTTGGCCTGCAACTATTGTTCATATTAAAAAATATGATCAGCAGAACCTGCACTATGTAAAAGAGACTCCAGAAATATACCAAAAAATCGTGAAGCCATATATAGATGAAATGTCAACTTTTTCAAAACTAAAATGGGTTTATGAAATATTATACGAAAATATAGATTCTAACAGGGTAGTTTACAAGGACTACAACGAGTCGAAAAAGAATGACGGGTTTATTGTTTTGCCAGATACAAGGTGGGACGGTATTAATCTTGATACACTGTATCTAGTGGCCATTTTTTACAGAGATGATATTAAATCATTACGGGATTTAAAACCATCCCACCAAGAGTGGTTAAAATTTTTAAATAGAAAGATTAGATCGGTTATTCCTGCATGCTATAACTACGCTGTAAGATCTGATGAGCTGAGAATTTTCATTCACTACCAACCATCTTATTACCACTTCCATGTGCACATTGTCAATATTAAACACCCGGGTCTGGTTGGCGGATTGTGTGCAGGAAAATCAGTTTTAATAGATGAAGCAATCGAAATTCTAAATTATTTAGGCGATGAAGGATGGGAAGGAAGAACAATTAGTTATGCTATAGGGGAAAAACATGATCTATGGAAAAGAGGCCTTGAAGATGCCGTTAAGAGACAGCTGGAGGAAGATGGTATTCCAGAAGCTCCTGAAGTTTTAAATGGATTTTATTTGAAAACCAAATACGATATTAAATAAAAACTTCCCTATATTTACAAGTTGTTGATCAGGCTTATTCCAAAAGTCTTAATTAAAGTTAGATTGTGAAATATAGTTTTATTGTATACTTTGTTTATATACTGGTGTTTTTTCCAATAGACAATATTTTGTTCGTTTTAATCGTGCGCTAGATAATTTAGCGTTTGAAAAACATGGCAATGAAATTTGATGCTGAATAAGACAGGTAAAAAAAAGTCTTCTATATATGTATACTTGACCAAAAAAAAAAACAATCAGGTAACTTTGTAAGTTTTACAGTAAATTCCCAATGTCCACGTCAGATTCCAGCACTAATAAAACAAAATCATCTTTATTGCTGCTATCCCATGATTCATCTGCAATAAATAATAATAACGAAACAATAGAAGATAAACTGGAAAAAATTGAAATTTATAAAAGCATATGTAATTACGAAGACTGTATGTTTAAACTGGTAGAATCAGTTGATAAATTTAGACCAAAACTAGAATTTGCAGAAGATTTAATAAAGGTTGATTATACTTTATTTAATAACCTGAATTCTTTGGATAAATACGATGAAATAAATACCAAAATAAATACACTTAATGAAGAATCAAAGGAATTACAGGATAAAACAAAGGATATATTAGATTCTCTTAATGAGTGTCATGATAAATTGTATGCACTTCCCTCTTTAGAACAAGTTGAATTTGAAATGAAAACTATACTTGAAGAAAGAGAAAAAGTTAATTCGAATGTACTTTTGGATTATGCAACTAAATTATCTAAATTTACGAAAATACCACCTACTTTTGATAAAAATACAATTGGTCCAAGTAATTTTGTTTGGCCTGGTGATGATGCTTTGAGACGTGGTATGTTGGCGATGGCTTCTTTACATAGTAATGAATTAACAAGAATATTGGGTAAAGACGATCAAGAAAATATCGCTCTGGATGATAATAAAGAGAATGAAAGTAAGACTGATGTTAACAATGAAAATGAAGATATTTTTGCAAACGAAAGAAGACAATCATATGTCTTTGCCGGTAATAATTCTGAAGATACTTCAAAACATAAAGGAAGTGAGAAGGGTGATGATGATGATGCCATGGATCTGGATCTGGACTTATTTAACCCAGAAGAACTGTAATAGTACAAAAATAATAATGCATAATACCACAAATCGTATTAAAATCATTTCATCACAAGTTTTTATATACTAATATACTAATATATTTATATAGGAATGCAAATAAAAACAAAAACAACAAAAAGAAAAAGAAGAAAAGGAAAAAAAAATATACAATTCATTAAAATATCTGGTTTTCTTCTTTATACGTAAAAAGAGTTTAATCATTCTTTTCAACTGCTTTTGGTAAAAATCCACTAAAACTCATCTTTCTTGTTCTATTGGATGCTGTATTTGCGGCTTGAGCTAATTCATTTTTAAAAGTTTGAAAAGCTTTAGAAAGGTTTTCTTCTTCAATTTCTAGGCCTTTAGCATCTTTCCATTCTTTATATTCTCCCATAAACGCATCCCAGTCCTCTTTAACATTATTCCAATCTTCTGAATCGACTGTTGGAATACCTAAATTCATTTCTTTATCCTCGTGTTTCATATAAGCTTTATTAGTTTCGTAATCCGATTTTTCTTTCAAGATATTACTTAAAGAACCTGATTTAGTTTCAATTTCTTGTTCAAATTTTTTCTTTTTCATTAATTCAATTTGTGCAGGTTGAAATTGTCTACAAAATTTAACAGCTTTCTTAGCAAATGGTCCCTTAAAAATGAAAAAAGATATGAAGATAATAATCAAACAATAAAAATTAACTGTTTTCCAGGCTTTTAAAGAATCTTTCAAGTTTAATGCAATAAATGGTTGAATCAAAAATCCAAAAGCTAATTTTATAGAATAACTGCAAATGAAATCGTAAATCCATTTAGATTTACGTGGAGTGACTCCATCACTTTTCATAAAGATTGGTCTCAAATTTCTTCTAAAAATCTTACCACAACTTTGGTATAAAGCAGCAGTTGCAAAAGTTAAATAATATCCTGCACTAAATCCATGCCAAAAAGCACTAGTTAAGAAAGTGAATAGTGTAGAGCGAAATCCTGGTTTTTTACCCTTTTTTGTGACACGTAAATAAACGTAATATTTCAACCATTTATTTGTATTCATATTCCATGCTTCAAAAGTTTCTCTCGTACTCTGAGCCATTTCTACACCCAAGATATCAATATTTTGAACACGATTCCATTTAATTTTTTTAGTCTTTGAATCATAACCGTTGTATCCTAAACCACATAATATACATGAACCTTCAGAAATTGTCCATGCAGCATAATATTTGAATCTGCAAATGGCACCGACTAAATATAAATAATGAATTCTGTAAATGAAACTATGATTCATGAAGTTCTTGTTTAATACTGTATCAAGATTAATATATTTTGGAGCGGTATTGAATAAAAACATCCAAAATAAACCTTGAATAATTTTCCATAAAGCTAATTTACCATTTTTTGGAATTTGTCTCTTTTTCGATGTTTTACTATAACGGTTAGTTGGTTTGTAAGAATCAGGTAAATCTGAAAACATTTCACAATCTAACCATGAATTAAAATCAATGAAATCAAAACTTGGGCCTGTTAATAAAGTTGAATAAAAAAATACGTAAGCGTAGTATCTTAACAATGATGGATGTTTCTTGATAGCACGAGTCTTTTGATATGTTGTTAAATCGTTATCGAATTGTTCTTTAGAGAGCATAGAACCATCATAATATGACCATGCAAATGATGTTAATTTCATGACAAGAACCATTTGGGCACTTGTAATATCAATTTGATTGTTGATAGACACTTTCCTATCTGTAAAATAACAAGCAATGATATGATTACGAGCCAAATGGCCCATGAGGAAAATAAAATTAATATATGGCATAAACTTTGAATGATAAAATCTACTTATCAAGTAAGTGAATGTCGAACTAATGAATAAAGTTCTGAAACCTGTTGCTAGATTAAGTACACCAAATAAATAAAAAAAGGCTATGGAAATGATGTAAATACATTTTAAATTGATACTCTTATCGGGCAATCTCTTTAGAATGGCATTTAATGGATAAGAACCGAGTAAACAAATGGCAAATCTAACGGTGAAGTCATCTATTCCATATTTTTCGGAAAAGTTACTCAAAGTAGTGTCAACAATATTATGCATGATTGCTGACTCTTTGTTATTGATCAACTAGCTTGTTTAATTGTATCTATGTATACAAAGGTTTTTGAAAGGAAAAAAAAACAAACTGAAGAACAAGATAAAGGTACAATATATACTGAATTGTGTCTTACAAACGAGTAATATCCCAAAGGTGAGGAGAACACAGTACACAGTATCTGAAAGCAGTTGTTGTAGCTTACTCAACCAAGTTAGGATTTGCAATGAAATTGTTGTACAAGAAGCGAAACAAAAACGAGAAATACGGATTTTTAAATTTCAACAAAAACGGTTGTTTTGAACATTTCAATATAAAAACGTTGTGGGAAAAAGTGGTAGAAATACGGTGGTAGAAATACGGTGGATATAAAATGATTCTCCGTATATATATATATATATATATATATGTATGTATTATGTATTATTGAATTCATACAAGACTTCAGTCTTGTTAATTTGTTAATGCTTACGTGACAAGCTTCTTTGTTGTGTTCATTGCTGACGTGGAAAGTAATCGAACGGCGACACCCCCGGCGGTGCACACAATGGGTAGACACTTCTTGTTGGTTTCGTCATCATTGCTGATTAATTACGTGTGGGTCGAGATTGCTGTTTCTCGCTGTTCTTTGCTTTGCTTTGCTTTGCTTTGCTTTGCAGTTTGTCGTTTACATGAACAGCGTGCAGTTTATGTTTTCGATCGCGGACGGGGTGGAAATTTTGCACGTGTACAAAGGTTATATATAACAAAAAAGAATGAATCAATGAATGAATGAATGAATGGCTTTAGTGGGGAAACAGGTGAACTTTTTGTATCTCTTGTGCTCAAAGGACCACTAACGACTCTATTTAGAACTTATTATGTTACATTTCACACGTCCTGTCCCTTTTATAGCTTCTAGAAGCTTTGCCAAAGTTGCTTTTTCATTGCAAACGACAGCCTCCCGTACAAGATACTTCTCTCAATCTTCTTTAAGACAACAAACAAACAGCAAGGGTCCTACTGCGGTAGTATTCATGAACATGGGGGGTCCATCCACCGTTAATGAGACTTACGACTTCTTGTATCAGCTGTTTGCCGATAATGATCTTATTCCAATAAGCGCAAAATATCAACCAACTATCGCCAAGTACATTGCCAAATTTCGTACACCAAAGATTCAACAACAATATAAAGAAATTGGTGGCGGTTCCCCAATTCGTAAATGGTCTGAATATCAATCTAATAAAGTTTGCGAAATTTTAGATAAAATTTCCCCACAAACAAAACCACATAAACCTTACGTAGCTTTTCGTTATGCAAAACCATTAACTCATGAAACTTATAAAAAATTAATGGATGATGGTATTAAAAGAGCTGTCGCATTTTCTCAATATCCACATTTCTCCTATTCCACTACAGGCTCTTCCATTAATGAACTTTGGAGACAAATTAAAAAATTAGATCCAAATAGATCCATCTCTTGGTCTATAATTGATCGTTGGCCAACAAATAAAGGTTTAATTAATGGATTTGTAGAAAATATTACAGCTAAATTAGAAGAATTCCCTGAAAATATTAGAAATGACGTTGCTTTAGATTTTTCTGCTCATTCTTTACCAATGGATGTTGTCAATACAGGTGATGCTTACCCTGCTGAAGTTGCAGCTACAGTTTATCAAATTATGTCAACAATGAAATTTAAAAATCCTTATCGTTTAACTTGGCAATCTCAAGTTGGTCCAAAACCATGGTTAGGTGCTCAAACTGCTGATATTTCAGAATATTTAGGTTCCCAACCAAATGATAAAATTCCTGGTGTTTGTTTTATTCCAATTGCTTTTACTTCCGACCATATTGAAACATTACATGAAATTGATTTAGGTGTCATTGGTGAATCTAAATACAAAGATAAACTTAAAAGATGTGAATCCTTAAATGGAAACATGACTTTTATTGAAGGTATGGCTCAATTAGTTCATGATCATCTAAAAGAAGGTAAATTATATTCAAAACAATTACCTCTTGATTTCACTTTAGGAAAATCAGCTGATCCAGTTACTAATTTAGACGAAGTGTTTGGAGATCATGAACAAAACAAAAAATAATATTAATAATAAAAACAGTTTACAAATCATTATTTTTGTTTTTTCAAATTATTTATTAACGACCAATATTATTTATATTTATAATATTTAACTTTTTTATTTGTTTATTTATTTTCAATTTTACCTACATATCAAAACAAAAACAACATTAAAAAAGGCTAAACCATGAACCAAAACTTTACTTAGAATTTAAAATTAAAATATGGTAATATCAACCAAAAATAAAGATATGTTCATTAAATGAAACAACAAAAATAAGTGATTTCGCCCAGGATCGAACTGGGGACGTTCTGCGTGTTAAGCAGATGCCATAACCGACTAGACCACGAAACCAACTTTTTATAATTTTTGTATTGTAGGGCTCTATAATCTCCAACTTAAAAGATATCAGCCGCTCAGCCGAAGTTCCACTGAGCGGAACCTTATCAATATTTATCTATATAGGGAGTATATAGATTAGACATGCGGGATGCATGACTCCGGGATTGGAGTATTACTGGATATGGTTGGAACTTACTGGAAAAAGTAATAAGGGGCAAATATTGGAGAAAGTCCAGATGAGACTGATGGATTCATGCCTAGAACCATCAGCTCATTTAATGATTCCAAAAAGTATAAAAGGCCATTGAATCTTTCCTTCTGAAGTATTTGGTTCGTTCTTATTTATATTTTATGTTTAGTTATAAAAAGTCAACATTTTAATAACATCATGTCTTTCATTAAAACATTCTGAAAACGTAATGGGTATATTTATTCAGCCTGCTTAGTAGCAGATAAAGCTGTTGGCTTCATATAATTGTTTATTTGTTTATTGACAGATGACATCGTTTCATCGAACTAAAAGATACTAATATGTTTATACGTTATTCGTATATAATTTTTCTCTTGTCTACAAAAAATATAAAATATAAAGTAATAAAAATAATAAAATAAAAAATAAAAAAATTTACGGTAGAAAGTAGAAATACCAGAGTAATAAAAAAGGAGTATTATACAATTATTTATACTTTTCAAAACATGGAAAATAAGTCGAGAGCATGTTATAACGGGCTCATGAATTATATTAGTATAACTCAATTTTTACCAGATATTTTGCCACATTAGGAATTGTAACACCTACTGCCACTACTGGGAAGGTAATCCTTACAATTTTAGTAGTGATGAATTCTGACAAGAAATGATGTAACTTCAAATTTGGAAATATACTGTAAATTATTGATAAGTTTTATTTTTGTTATTAAATTTTTTTTATATTTAGTTTTTATGTTCAAATTCCAATTAACAAAAACAAAATAAAACAAAACACAAAATCACAATTTGTTTTATTTCTTTTAAGAATAATATAAAAAGTTATAAAACATTGTTATAAAAACCCCATCTAATTAACGTAGTTTTTTTTTCTTGTTTGATTTTGTCTTGATATAAATGACCAACTCAAACCAATGACCGCAAGCATCTGGTTGTAAAATTTTTGTTAATTCTCTGGACTACATGGTGAATGAGCAACCGTACTTGAGTTAATTAAACAACTGAGAGGCGTTTTTCTTAAGGCAATGTAATTGACAAGCAGTGTTTATACTGTAGTAATGAATCTGATATAAACAAAAGTTGAATATCTTAAACTGACCATTAGACTAAAAATACCATTAACAGCTAAGACTTGCTGAGAATGGGAGTTGCTATGGCGAAGCTAAGTAAAATATACGTTATTGCTAAATATAGTGACTAATAAGCATAAAGTAGTATTTCTATGAAGTATATATAATTCCCCCTACTTATGGTATGGGAGATAACAGAGTCCCTTAACATATTTATGCATGAGATGTGCAGTTTACATAAAACGTATCTTATGTGTAACCGAATAATGATAAAATTTAACTTATAATGGTATATTTTTACTCCTGCAAAATCAATTTACAATAATTTTCTTTTTGTCATTAAATGCTCAATGAACATCTATCTCTTGGAATTTATTGAGAAACAAATTTAAATTTTTAGCTTCAAAAAGTCTTGATTCTAAAATACATTATTTTTTCAATTATTGTTATGTTTATTGATATCATTATTATTGAATTTTCAGTTTTTATTAATTCAGAGCAAAATAGAAGTCAACTTTTTCAAGTAACTTTATACATAGTTTAATAAAAGTTTTAAAACCTTTAAATCACTCATTAACAGCACAATCACATAGAAACCATTTAATTCCCCACACATAAGCTTTAACTAATGTCATTATGATTATATAAGTTTTATTAAAGTTTTTACGCGATAGGACAACTTATTTTAAAGGATCTTTAGCTGATATGTATAAATCATTTGTGTGGAAGTTTAAGTTGTGGTTTGTAATCGATAGTACCGAATCGCTAAACTGTTTTCAATTTTTTTTTTTTATTTATAATTGTGGGCAATATTTGTTAACTTTTCTTCAAAGTATGTTGCTTTTTTTTTTTTTGGAAACAAACTTTTTAGTTAAATTGGACAGTATAGTTCTTACACTATTATTGCATTTAGTGGTTAAAAGATTCAAATTGGTGGTCAACTTTTGTTAATTAACAATTGAGAAAACTAGATCAAAATAGGGTTAGCATTAAAATAGGATTAGTGTTGTTTTGCAATTGGTCCCAAATGAGATAATAGCAATGAAGAAAAAAAAAATACGTGCAAGACAGGTTTATCTGGCTTATAAACATAAACATTTTAAAATAATAAGTTCACTGCACCAAAAATGTTTACGATTAAGTTATATTGGTAATTTCCCCTTTTAATAAACAATGTCTATTGATATTGGCCTTGCAATTTCATATACAATACAGTCTAATTCTGGTTGCGAATGATCATGTTCTTCATAAATAAGTACGGCAAAATCCACATATTGTGATTCCAATCTGTTTGAGATTGCAATCATTGGCGTACGCCAGATGCCTTTTCCATAAGTTACACCTTGGTTTCCTTCACGCAAAAACGCTTTAATTGTCGAAAGATTTGGTTGAGATGATGTTACAGTGTCCGATAAAGCAACTACTACCATATGTGAGATTGTTTTACTTTATACGCCAACAGGAATAAATGTTTGGGAGCTTTGAGGATGTTTTTCTAACATTGTTAGATTATTGCAAACTGATTCTCGACTTAATCTTACCCGTGCAAAACAACAAAACAAATTAAAATTCGGTACTCCTTTGCCACTAAAATTTTGAATCTTGGAAATATTACGTACTTTTATTGCTGATCCCTGATTTGCATTTTTAACATCACCGTTTTGAATTGTGTAGTGGTTTATATCTTCATCAGGGTTGATTACAGTGCCAAATAGCCCGAACGACTCAATTGTTAATGGTTCCGTACACATCCTCATAATTTCAAGTTCTCATTAGAACATGTGTTGCATTGTGTGTCATTTAAACGTCCTTGCATATTTATTTTTATATGTAATTATTTATTAGTAGTAGGCAACTAATCAGCACCAATTCTTGACCAAGAAAAACGTCTTTTCGTCAACAATGGGAATAATTATTTTGCAAGAAGCAAATTGATAAGCAAAGTAATGAAAGAGGATAACGGTAATATTTCGGATAATAAATCGTATTTATTACCTTTTATATACAATAACCAATAGTTGGATTTCTATGTAAGGAATATATGTATATCTATGTAAGGAATATATGTATATCTATGTAAGGAATATATGTATATCTATGTAAGGAATATATGTATATCAATAAGGATAAGATCGCTCGATATACGTTTAGCTTGTTTAGTGCTAGTGAAACATTTTCACTGCAGTCAGGTCACCCTAAATTGGTATTATATCATACAATAAAATCAAGTCATGTTTCAACAGAAATATTTTTATTATTTTCTCTCTTAATTACTTTAAAGCACAAATATTAACATTTATCTATTTTTGACACTTGATAACCACTGCGTGACTCAGTATTAATATCCCCAAACTCTAATTCTTTTGACAACCCCACCAGGAATAATTATCAATTTTATATGAGTGATTTTTGTTGAGTTGCGGATATCATATATATATGCTTCTTATCTGGACCAGTTTTTCTTTACCTACTAATTTGATCCAATCTTTTGAAAAAGAATCAACTTTACTAGTTGAATTACTGTTAATTCGATGAATGGTAATATATTGCGGAAAGTTACCTCTATAATGTGCTGTATCAATAATTATTTTTTCTATATATTCTGATACGTGATTCAATTGAATAATAACCCAATCAACATGACCCGATTACCTTGAGCTTTTCGTTTCCCAACCATCAGACATATCATGTCCTCTTCCAAGTAAGATTAAATTATCTGCACTACCAAAATGTTGATCAGAGTATGCAACGACAACAGCACCATTGCATACATATGCAAGATCCATATTTTCATTATTCTTTGTTAAATTTTGGGCCACTTGACCATATAATCTAAATCTTGCAATACCTCCATCTGGATACATTTTTAATTTAATAAAATTATATTTATCCTTTGTATAACCATCGTTTCTAATGAAAAAACGTTTTTGAGATGGGCCACTTTCAATTTTTTCAATAACTTCTACGCAACGTGAATCAGCTTCTTCAATAACTGTTTCATCCAAATTAACAAACGAATCATGTAATGCATCGATGGAAATGTAAGGTGCATGATTCCCATTAAAGAATGATGTATGTATTTCGCAACCAATAATTCTAGCAGAATCGACTCCCATTTTGATTATAACCCAATCAAAACTCATAGCATCGTGTATTCTAATTTCCTAATCATCATAGCAAGCACCAGTAAATGTAAATTTGCTCACATCTCTAATAGGCCTATTAGGTTTAATCAAATTACTTGCCTTTGCAAACTATTCATCAAAAAATCAAATCACTTGACCTTTTAATTTATCGCCAATCACATCAAAAACATTGTAAACAGCTACAAAGTATTCCAGAACTGCATTGGGTCGAGCCTCTTTAAATATATTAACCGTTGACATAAAGCACAAATTCTTTTTATTTTTTAATTAAATGGTGAAAAACTTTCATGTAAAAATAACTAAATGGTTTTTTTTAATATCATCGTGAATATCACCTGATCAATAATTGACCTTAAGAAGACATTACTTTTGGTCTCTCCTTTCCCCTTTTAATAGCCTTATT
>JAJLYD010000247.1:0-34032 GCA_030571615.1 Jamesozyma hellenica | reverse complement strand
AAAAAAAAAAAGCACAACAAATATAATATATATATTTATTAATTGCTAATATAAAGATGCGTATGTAAAAAAAAAAAAAAAAACGAAATCAATTTTGCTTTAAAAAAAATAAAAAAAATTGTTTAGTGAAAATATTATTGTTAGTTTTTTTTTTTTTTAAATGAAAATGTTGAAATTTTTATTTTAATGATTATAAAAAAATAGATAAAAGGTAAATATAATATATATATAAAAAAAAAAAATGATTGTTGAAATGCAAATTGAAGAAAATAAAATAAATAAAAAAGATATTTTTTATTTATTTTTAATTTAATTTAATTATTTTTATACTGCTAATGGATATTCACCAGCCCAGTTATAAATTTCATTCTTTAAATCAGAATAAGATTCTGGTTTAGCGTCGATAGCGGCTTTAAAATCTTTTAATCTATTAGCATCTTTTGGTAAATTAGATTGAGTTTGTTCAGCTAATTTAACAATTTTATCGATACAAGTGACAATTTTTTGGAAATCTTGTTCACCCATACCTCTTGTGGTCATAGCAGGGGCACCAATACGAACACCACCTGGAACTAAAGCAGATTTATCACCTGGAATTGAATTTTTATTTAAAGCAATGTTAACTTTTTCACATAAATATTCAACACGAGCACCATCGACACCTTTTTCTCTTAAAGAGACTAAGACCATATGAGAATCGGTACCATTAGAAACTAATCTATAACCTAAGTTTTTAAATTCTTGTTCTAAAGCTTTTGCGTTTTTTAATACTTGTAATTGATATTCTTTAAATTCTGGTGTTGCGGCTTGTTTTAAAGCAGTAGCTAAAGCAGCAATGGTATGATTATGTGGACCACCTTGATGACCTGGGAAAACGGAGAAATTAATTGGATTTTCTAAATTGTATAAGATTTCTTTACCAGTCTTTTGATTAATTGATCTAATACCTCTTCTAAAGAAAATCATGGCACCTCTTGGACCTCTTAAAGATTTATGAGTAGTAGTGGTAACGATATCAGCGTATTCAAAAGGAGATGGGATGACACCAGCGGCAATTAAACCTGAGATATGAGCCATATCGACCATTAAGTAAGCACCACATTTATCAGCGATTTCTCTCATTCTTTTATAATCGATTAAACGACAGTAAGCTGAAGTACCTGCGACAAGAACTTTTGGTCTATATAAGATAGCATTTTTTTCTAAAGTATCGTAATCGATAATACCAGTTTCTGGATTAACTCTGTATGGGAAAGATTCGAAATAAGTTGAAACTGCGGAGATACTTCTATTTTCAGTGGCGTAACCATGAGATAAATGACCACCGTCAGGTAAATAAAGACCCATTAATCTTTCATGAGGTTTCATAATAGCTTGATAAACTTGTAAATTAGCAGGAGAACCTGATAAAGTTTGAACGTTAACCCCCCATTTATCGGAAGTGACGTGGAAAGCTTCTAAAGCTCTTTGTTGACATAAAGTTTCTAATCTATCGATATGTTCGTTACCACCGTAGTATCTAGCACCTGGGTAACCTTCGGAGTATTTGTTACATAAAGGAGTACCTAAAGCTTCAAAGACTGAAGTTGAAGTGAAATTTTCAGAAGCGATTAAATCGATAGAATGTTTTTGTCTGTTAATTTCATCTTTGATAATTTGTTCTAAAGCAGGATCAGTTTCAGATAAATGATCTTGTAACATATGTTTGTGAGATTCAGATAAAGCGTAAGGCATGATAGTAAGTTGTGATTGGTATTTATTTATATTTGATGGCTTGTTTTAAAATATTTATAAGAAGAGAAGGAAAGTTTTAAGATAGAAATACGAATTAATATACAAGAAAATAAAATAAATAGCCTTTTATATAAGAGTGAGGAGAGAGAGAGAGCATTTGAAAGCAATTAACTAATCAATCAATCAAATATACATCTTGCATAATATTAAAAGTGTGTTGTGTATTAAAAAAAAAAAAAAACGTTATTAAAAACGAAACCGTGAAATTTCGTGATGAAAAATTTGACTCTGAAAGAAAAACGAGGCAATGACACGTGACTCGGCGGTGTGCGGGTGCAAAAGAGTCACGCAAACGAGTCAAACCAGAGTCAAACCAGTTTTGCTGCGTGTGCTGTATGGGTGTGTGCTGTATATTGTATATTGTATATTGTATATTGTATAATGTATAGTGTATATTGTATAATATTATATACACCACACTCTCGACTATTTCTCAATGGCAACTCGCAACGCTTCAAGACATCCTTGCATGTGTCCCAACGAGTCGTCACACGCAGAGACACCCATGTGTCCGATCCTGATGTACCTGTTCTTGATATCCCTGTGAATCCCACCGGCAATAACGTATCCTTGCTCGTACATCCTTGACATGACTTTACTGGGTTCATCAACGTAAATTGCTGTTAACCCATGTGCGGCGTGATCACGATCATGATCGTCATCAACGTTATTAAGATTACTATCTGCCACTAAACTCAATTTTAATTCTTGGACAACTTTTTTTTTGAAATTATCACTAACAATCTTATGCTTCGCGACTCTGGCATCGATACCAATTAAACCATCGTATTCATAATTTAAAATTTCTGAAATAGCAACGTTTAAAGAATTAACCAATTGAATCGATGGCGTGGCAAAATATTTAACCATTTCATTATCATTATTACTTTCGTAACTTTGGAAAACTTTATCCCAATGATTTAAGTCAACGAAAAATCCGCCATTACCATTTTCATTAAGTGATAACAATGACCAAAGGCGATCTGAAACTAATGCAAGACAAAGTCCACTCGGTGCACCAACAGCTTTTTGTGATGCAGAAAATATAAAATCTATACCCCATAAATCAAACTTAATATTTTCACAACCAAGGGAACAAACCGAATCAATTACAATCTTTGTATTTGGTGATTTTTTATGAACAAGTTTACAAATTTTTTCAATTGGTAAAATTACTCCCGTTGATGTATCAACATGTGTCATTATTAAAAAATCAATATTTTTATTTCCATTAAAAAATTTTTCAATTAATTTTATATCAACACTTTCACCTGGATTCTTACTTTCAATACTAGAAATATTCTCCTTAGAAACATTATAACTTGATAATAAACAATTTTTAAATTCCTCTGAGAAAAATCCAGTAGAAATCATTAAAATCTTTGAATCATTTTTAATGAAATTCTTACTAAATATATCAAAACCTAAAGTACCTGAACCATTCAAAATAATTGAACGAGATCTTGATTCAATATTTGAATTGAAAAGTTTACGTAAATTATTTAATGATGATTTAAAAATAAGTTTAAATTCTGGTCCCGTATGTGATAAGGATTGAATTGATAAAGAATTTAAAACCGCCTTGGATAAGTTTACTGGACCTGGAATTAAAAGTGTTTTAGACATATTAATTTGTTTTGTTTTAGTTTAATTTCTTTAAATTAATTAAGTACATTAAACAATAACAATTATTTTATAAATACATTGATTTGTTTATTATATTCTTTTATTATCACCACCACCATCACCACTATTTATACGGTTTCTTTCTTACAATTATAGAAAACGCAATCATTCAAGTTTCATTTATTCCAATTTAATTGGCTTTTCAAATTGTTTCTCGGAGCTCCGGATTGAAATTAAATTGAATAAAATCAAAGAAAAGAAAAGAAAACATTTAAAAATAACTTTGTTTAATTTATATAAAAAAATTTATATATTAAAAATATAAAAAGATAACCCACATATTGATTGAACTGATTTTAATTTAATGAAAATTGGACGAACCCAGCAGTCGCTGCAATTAAGCGCGCCACACCTAGTTCTAGTCAAATTTTAAAATAATTTAAAAAAAAAAAAAACACTGCTTTAACCAAATATAAAAAGAAAGAAAAACCCAAATGAAAATAATTGATAGATAAATGAATGAATTAATTAATAAACGATTTACATCACATTGTAATGAAATCTGATGGTTCAAAGGATATCAAACTTGACTGCGCTTCAGACAGTTCAAGTATTAATTTAATGAATATATGCAAAAAGAAAAAGAAAAAGAAAAAAAATGCTTTTGAAGATTTTAGGCATTGCAAAAAAGGGAAAGGGAAAGGGAAAGGGAAAGTATATTTTAACCAGTAAAATATACTTCCTTTTTTTTTTTTTTAATTCTTTTTTCTTTCTCACACATATATATAAACATTCATTTTAAACTTGTTTGGTAATCACTTCTGGATTACGCCAATTGTCAGGATCCATTAAACCATTATTATCAATATTAATTTCATTATTTGATTTGGATTTTAATAATAAATTTAATTCAGTGTCTAAATCATCAAAATTTTGATTATCTTTTGTTAATTTAAAAATATCAATTTCTTGATCATTATTAATGTTGTTATTATTAATATTATTATCTTGTTCATTTTTAATAAAACCTGTTTCAAAATAATTTGAACATGATAGTGGTGAATTTGTTGTACATGGTGATGAAGTTGATGATGGATTTGTCATTATTGTTGTTTGTGGTGATATTGACATTGATAAATCTTTTAATTGATTAAAATTAAAATTAAAATCATTATTAATATATTCATTTTCAATATCATTTTCATTTTCATTTTTCAATTCATTAGATGATGAAATAGAATTTTTAATAAAATCTTCATTACTATCTTCATCATTAATTGAATTTAATTTTTTTAATAAATTTAAATTATCAGGTTGATCTTTAAATAAAGAATTTAAATCAATTTTATTTAAAATTGATTCCATAATTTGACATTTATTTTCTAAAAATTTTAAATGAAGTCTCTTCTTTTCTCTTGATTGATGAGCAGCTTTTCTATTTCTTAAGATACGTTCGATTCTTCTTTGTTCTTTTTCTTCTTTTGTTCTTGCTCTTTTTCTTGGTGGTAAAGTAGATTTAAAATCAGATGGAATTTCAATTGCGTTAGCATTTGAATGTGAACGTTTGTTTGGTGTAGTACAAGAGATATCATTAGAGACAACAACAACAGGAGTTGTATTAGTAGTAGTAGTAGTAGTAGTAGTAGTAATAGTGTTCATTTTTGCAAACCCTTTCCCTTTGATTTTGCAATGCAGTAAAAAAACTAATTTTAATTAAAAAACTTGTTTTCTTTTATTATCTTGGATTTTTTATTTCCTTTGTAATAAAACACATCAAACGAAAGACAAATTTTCATTTTCATTTTTGCTTTTGTTTATATACGAATTGTCTCGTTTCGTTGCTTGCTGTTTTCGGATCAAATTGCCGAATGCGGAAACTGCACCGTCGCCACGTTTTTAAAGTTCCGCGGAACAAAAATAAGGGCGTGTTAGGGTTTGTGTGCTTGTTTTGCAAACTTTTTGCAAAGCGCGCTAGGGCTTTCTAGGGTTTGGTACAACGTCACGTGCACAATCGCTTTGCACGGCTCGGAGTTTTTTCGTGTCGTGTGATTTAAAACAGTGGCGCCAATTTAAAAAAAAAAAAAAACATTCAAGTTATTAAGATAGGTTAGTATTGTTTTTTATTTTATGTTACTTTATTTTATTGTATTGTATTACCTCGCATGTTTTAAATAGACCAATGGTCTGAAAACCGTCCTCATCTCTCTTTATTCTTCCCACTTTTTTCCTTTTTTTTTTTTTTTTTTTTGGTTGTTGCTGCTGTTATGTCCATCTCTCCAGCAAATACTGTCTCGATTCATTCTGGTTCGAGTACAAACTCACTCTCGTCAAACGAATATAATGACTACATTCAAACTGTGTCTCAGAATAATCCCGCTATTCTCTTAGAATTATCTTTAGACGGTAAAATTATTTATATTTCAAAACAACAATGGAAAAATATCGTACCAAATGTTCCAATACCAAATGTTAATTCAAATATTTCAGACATCATAGATATTAAACAACCTCAAGATAAATTTATTTTTAAAAATGCAATAGATCTAATGTTAAAAGATGATAATATAAGTTATACTGTGACGTTTCACATTAAAAATTCAATTATTATGGAAGCTTGTGGTATTCTCATTAATAATGATAATAACAATAACAATAACAATAACAATAACGATAACGATAAAGATAATACCAATATTAATAAAAACTTATTACCCCATTCCATGTGGATTATAAAACCATTCAATGAAAATAACTTTAACGATGAACTAATAAATAATAAATTACCAATCAAATTCATTAAGAAATTAGGTGTATTTGGTTCAAAATTATTTTTAAATTATTTAAATAATATTAATATCATTAATGAAATAGATTTACCTTCCCCAAGATTAGAATTATGTAGAATTTGTGAAATGTTTGTTCCAGATTGGTGGTTAGAATCTCATTCACAAAATTGTGTTATAGAATACAGATTAAAATCAATTATTCAATTATCAAACGATAATTTATTCGAACAAAAATTTTTTTTAATTTCAATCATTTCAAATAATTTTTTTTATTATAAAAATTTATCTTTGATTAAAAAAAATAATAATAATAATAATAATAGTAATAGTAATAACAGTAATAGTAGTAGTAGTAGTAGTAATAATGCTTCTATCACTAATGATTATTCTATTTCTTTCATTATTAATATTATCAATGATTTAATTAATCTAATTAATTTTTCAATTGAAATTAATTCAAGTAGAATTTTTTTTAAGAATAATGAAAATGAAAAATTAAACTTTAATTTATTAAATATGAATAATGATAACAATATGAATACTATCACTAATAACAATACCACCAATAATAATCCAATTTCATATCAATTATCACCAAATACAAAAAATAATTTAGAAAATATTGAATTATGGAAAAAAAATTTTAATTCAAATAATTTTAACTTTTCATTAAATGAAAATAATATTGAAAATGGTTTAAATTTATTAATATTCGATACAATAAATTTATCAAATCAAAAAATTGATGCAATTATTAGATTAGATAATACAATGACTTATTCATTAAAGATTAAAAATGAAATTAATAACTACGTTAAACAATTAATTAATGAACAAATTGAAAATAATAGATTAAATAAAGCTCATGAACTTTCTTTACAATTTTCAAATTTAAATTCTTTACAATCATTAAATGATACTAGTAATAGTAATATTACTACTTCTACTACTACAAATAATAAATATAATAATAATGATAGTAATAATTATTTGCAATCAGTTGATAAAAGCAACTTACAATCAGTTGATAACTGTAACTTACAATCTACTTATAATAATTCAACTTCACAAAAAATTGGTTCTGCAATTAATTTTTCAAATAATAATAAAGATTTACCAATTTTAATAACGCCAAAACCAAAATATTTAAATCCAAACATTGATTTATTTTCAGATTCTTATTTAAAAGATGACATTATACCATCAATTAATAATAATAATAATGATAATAATGATAATAATGATAATAATGATAATAATGATAATAATGATGATAAGGTTAATAGAAATTCAAGATCTATTACACCAAATACTCAATTAAAACATGATAGTATTGATAATATATCATCTCCAATAATAAAATTTAATAATAACAATAATATATCAAGTTCAACCATAAACAATAATAATTCACCTTTATTATTAAACAATAACATTTCAATTCCTTTATTAAATGACAACATTTCAACTCCATTATTAAATAATAATTTACAAAATTCAACAAAATTATCAACATCAATTTTTTTAACACCAAGAAGAGGTTCGCCATTACCAATACCTTTATCAAATAATAATAATAATAATAATAAAAATAAAAATAAAAATAAAAATATCAATAATAGTGATAATAATTTAAACTTTAATTTAAATAAATCACCAATAAATTCACCATTTACAATGGCAAAGGATTTTTTAACACCTGAACAATTTCCAAATAATTTAAATTTACCAACTCAACCCTTATCACCTTTATTATTATCAACAAATCATACTAAACCATCAACACCAAGTATTAAGGATTATAATATTTTAAAACCAATAAGTAAAGGAGCTTATGGTTCAGTTTATTTAGCAAGAAAGAAAATTACAGGTGATTATTTTGCAATTAAAGTTTTAAAAAAAATTGATATGATTGCAAAAAATCAAATTAAAAACGTTAAATCTGAAAGAGCAATAATGATTATTCAAAGTGATAAACCTTATATAGTTAAATTATTTGAAACTTTTCAAAATAAAGATAATTTATTTTTAGTTATGGAATATTTATCAGGTGGTGATTTATCGACTTTAATTAAAATGATGGGTTCTTTACCAAATAAATGGATTAAACAATATTTATCAGAAATTCTTATTATAGTTGACGATATCCATAAAAATAATATTATTCATCATGATTTAAAACCTGAAAATTTATTACTTGATAGTAATGGCCATTTGAAATTAACAGATTTTGGTTTATCAAGGTCTGGTTTAATTAAAAGACATAAAAATATTAAAAATTTAAAATTAAATAATGAAATTTTATTTTTTACAACAATTAATAATGATCAAATTTCAAGAAATAATAGTTTAATCTCAACTTCAGATAGTGATAATAATAAAGTTAATTTTGATTCATCAAATTTTAGTTCAAGAAAAAATAGTCATAATTCAAATTCTAACAATAACAATAATAATAATAATAATAGTAACAATTTAACCAATATTGAAAAAACTGAATCACAATTATCGCTTTCTTTACTTGATATGTCACGTTCAAGTACTCCACCATTACCATTACCATTACCATTAACAAATCAACAATTTTCAACACCAACACAATCCAATGATTTAAAAATAAATAAAAAATCTCATAGTAATAGTATTTCATCCATTAATTCATTTAGTTCAAATTTAGCATTATTTCATCCAGATGATTCAAGACAAGAAAAAACATTTTTTGGTACACCAGATTATTTAGCTCCTGAAACTATTAAAGGTACAGGTGAAAATGGTCAATGTGATTGGTGGTCAGTTGGTTGTATTTTTTTTGAATTATTATTTGGTTATCCACCATTTAATTCAAAGACACCAGAAGATGTATTTAAAAAAATTTTAAATGGTGAAATTCAATGGCCTGAATTTGATTCAATTGAACAAGAAAATGAATTTATGTCAAATGATTCAAAAGATTTAATTTTAAAATTATTAGAAATTGATCCAATGAAAAGATTAGGTTCGAATGGTGCAATTGAAATCATGTCACATCCATATTTTAAAGACGTTAATTGGAATAACGTATATAATGAACAAGCTTCTTTTATTCCAAATATTGATAATCCTGAAAGTACAGATTATTTTGATTCAAGAGGTGCCATTTTACAAGATTTTGGTGATGAAAATGATAATGATAATCATGATAATAATATTTTAGAAAGTAGGAAAAAAAGTTATGAAAATGATGTTTTAACTTTAAACTTATCACCGCCATCAGGTTTTAATTTAAATAATAATCATGATAATAATAATATTGACCAACCATTAGATAAATTATCAATAAATAATAATCATGATCAACCATTAAATAAATTAAGTGTATCATCTGTTTTAGAATCAATTTCAAACCCAAATGAATCATTATCGTCTAATAAAAGCTTTTCAACAAAGAAAAGTATGTCTTTAGCAATACCACCACATATGAGGGAAAGGAGATTAAGTAAATTAAATGATTCACAAACAGAATTCGGTTCATTTAATTTTAGAAATTTATCAGCTTTAGATAAGGCAAATAAAGATGTTATTAATAGATTAAAAAATGAGCATATGATTGATAGACCAGGTTCGCATAGAAAGACATCATCAGGCTCGTTAGTATCAGATAATTCAACAAATAAATTGAAAAAACATCCATTTATTGGATCGACTTCATTAAATAGTCCATCAACTAAAACTATTAATAGGTCAAGTTCATCATCAATTAAATCATTTTCTCCAGATAAATTGTTAATAAATGATGGTGATATAATTTCAAAATCAAGAAAAAATAGTATTATAAGTAATATTGATTCAAATTTACCATTATCGCCATTAGCGAATAGTACAAAATCATCAAATTTTTTCAACAATGATTCGGATTCACCGACAACGAAATTTAAATTACCATTATCACCATCAATTAATAGTTCATTAAAAAATTTATTAAATAGAAACAATTCAATTTCACAAAGAACGAGTGTAAGTGAAGTTAATTCTGACGAAAATGAAAGGTTCCAAACAATTTCAAGATTAAATTCATTTAAAATTAGAAGAAAATCAAGTAACAGTAGTAAAAATTCTTTGAATAAAAGATATGAAATTGGATATCGCATGGATATTTTATTATGTGAACCAATACCAATTCATAGATACCGCGCAACTAAAGAACTAGAACAATTAGGCTGTACAGTTGTCAGCGCAGGCGCAGCCGATCAACTTGTAAGTAAAGCAACTAGTGGAATTAAGTTCGATTTAATCATAACAACGTTAAAACTATCTAATGTAAATGCGTTGGATATCGTTAAACTAATAAAACATACAAACGGTATCAATTCACAAACACCGATTATAGCTATTACAAATTACTATCAAGAAGCCGTTCATTATAATATATTTGATGATGTATTAGAAAAACCGGTACATACAGACCAACTAAGGAGATTGTTATCGAAATATGCCTTGAAGAAAAGTCAACATGATTTAGAAGATACAATTATGAGTGATAGCGACGATATTTCTATGATATCTAATACGTAAACAAAATTTCAATATAAATAACTTCCCAATTTTATTGTATTCGATTCAATTTATTTTATTTTATTTTATTTTTGCAAAATCTTGCTTTGGTGAGTCACTCTATACGATGAAAAATTTTCTTTTTTTTGGAAAAAAAAAAACATTGCAAAAGAACTTTTTCAACTGAAAAAATTTATTATTCTTGACGTAAACTTTTTATGTAATTTACAATTTACTCTTGAAATTTATCTGTTGTACATTGGTTAAATATTGATTTTAGCTATATTTGGAGATCTTTACCAAAGTAGTGATTTGATTTGATTTGATCCGATTTAATAAATAAAGAAATCAATATGCCTACCGTTTCCGTCAACAAACAACAATTATTTGATTTAATTGGTAAAAACTACACAAATGAAGATTTCGATGAATTATGCTTCGAATTCGGTATTGAATTAGACGAAGATACCACCGAAGAAGCTTTAAAAAATGGTGTAGAACCTGAATATAAAATTGAAATTGGTGCCAATCGTTATGATTTATTATGTATCGAAGGTATTGCTCAATCTTTAAATGAATATTTAGGTAGATTGGAAACTCCAAATTATAAATTATCCAAACTAACAACAAAATTAACTGTTGAAAAAGAAACTGAACAAATTAGACCTTTTGCTGCAGCTGCAATCTTGAGAAACATTACTTTTGATGAAAAATCTTATGCTTCTTTCATTGCTTTACAAGATAAATTACATTCTAACTTATGTAGAAATAGAACTTTAGTCGCTATGGGTACACATGATTATGATACTATTCAAGGTCCATTTCGTTATCGTGCATTACCACCAAAAGATTTTAAATTTATTCCATTAAATCAAACAAAAGAATTCACTGGTGCTGAATTAATTGAATTTTACAAGAGTCCCGAACAAAAAAATAATTTAGGTCGTTTTGTTCATATCATTGAAGATTCTCCAGTCTTTCCAGTTATCGTTGATTCAAATGATACTATTTGTTCTTTACCACCATTAATTAATTCTGAACATTCAAAAATTTCTGTTAATACTAAAAACATTTTCATTGAAATTACTGCAACGGATAAAACAAAAGCTGAAGTTGTCTTAAATCAATTAGTTGCCATGTTTTCTCGTTATTGTGATGATAAATTTACCGTTGAACCTATTGAAATTGTTTCAGAACATAATGAACAATCCCGTATTACTCCAGATTTTACTAAAAGAGTTATGGATACTTCAGTTGCTTACATTAATTCAGCTTTAGGTTTAGAACAAACTCCTGAAGAAATTACAGCTTGTTTAAAAAAATTATCTTTGCATGCCACTCCATCAACTGAAGATAAAGATATTTTACACGTTGAAATTCCAATTACTAGACCGGATATTTTACATGAATGTGATATTATGGAAGATGCTGCCATTGGTTACGGTTATAATAATTTACCAAAAGGTGATAAAATGTCTAATGCAAACTTTATCGCATCTGCATTACCAATTAATAAAATTTCCGATATCTTTAGAATTGCTTCTTCTCAAGCTTCTTGGTTAGAAGTTATGGCTTTAACTTTATGTTCACATGATGAAAATTTCAAATTTTTAAGAGTTGAAGATGATAACACAAAAGCTGTTAAATTAGCTAATCCAAAGACTTTAGAATATCAAGTCGTTAGAACCACTTTATTACCAGGTATCTTAAAGACCGTTAAAGAAAATAGAAAACATTCGCTACCAATCAAAGTTTTTGAAAGTGGTGACGTTGTCTTTAAAAATGATGCTTTAGAAAGAAAAGCTTATAATGAACGTCATTGGGGTGCCATTTACGTTGGTAAAAATTCAGGTTTTGAAATTATTCAAGGTTTATTAGGTAAATTAATGCAAACTTTTAGAACACAATGGATTGCTGATTATGGTGCTGCTTCAAAAGGTAGAGGTTATTGGATCGAACAAGATGATTCGTTAGGTACTTATTTCCCAGGTAGAGGTGCAAAAGTTATGTTTAGACAAAAGGAAGGTGAAGTTGCTAAACAAATTGGTCACTTAGGTGTCTTACATCCTGAAGTTATGAATAATTTCGATATTCCATATGCTGCTTCTTATGTCGAATTAAACTCTGAGGTTTTCTTGTAAGTTACAAAAATAAAATTAAATAGAAAATAATTACATTTTAATCATGAAATTTAAATGTTTTATATAATCATACAATATATGTTTTAAAATAAAAATAAAAAAATTAAAAGGTAAAAAACAAAGAAATATGTATATTCAATTAATTAAATTATTTTGCCTTTCCTTACTTTAATTTAGTAATTTATTTTTGCTTCATAATTAATTTTTATGTTTTCGTTATAAATATGCTAAAATTGTTTGATATAAAATAAATGAATAAATGAAAAAACAAAAACAAAAACAAAAAAAAAACACGCTAATAATTATATATCATCAGGAAATGAAAATTCTATTGTTTTTGATTTATTATTCAATATTTCATCATCGTCTGGAAGTACCGTTCTTCCCGCACTTAACAATTGAAAGTTATTTACACTCTGAGATATTGGTGTTTGAGGAGGGATAACTTTTTTTGGTGCTTCAAAATCATCTTTAAAATTTTCTTCTGTTTCTACTTGCTCTTTCTTCATTGCTGCCCTCAATAATTCTAATTCATGCATTAATGCGCCATGATCAACAAGTGCATTATCTTTTTTATTAGTTTTTATTTTTGAATTTACAGTCTGTGCATTAACTGTATCATCAGAGTTAGTTTCTTTAATATCTTTGTCTTCAACTGCTTCTTCTACCATAGTTTGCCATTTAGATTTTTTAGGTTTCATCCATTTTGGTACCCAACTATTATGTTTACTTTTCTTTTTTGAAAGTTTTCTTTGAGCTGCATCAACGTCATGAATTAATTCTCTTTGTCTTTTAGATTCTTCCGGGTCCATTACTTCTTGAATTTCAACAAATTCATCATTTAATACAGCAATTCCCATTTCTTTTAACAATTTTGGCATATTTTTACGATATGCCATATGTCCATCAACTAGTTCAGTACAATTATAATTTTCTATTCCCTCAATATCTTCTACAGGTGAAATACCCATCACAGCATTAAAACCACCAGCTGTGGCACGAAATAAATAAGCTAATACCCAATCTTTATCGGAATAACCATTAACGAATCTACCACTAACAACAGAACGTGCCATGACTAATTGTTCTTTTTTTCGTACAACTGGTGTACCAAAAAGTAAAACATTTTCTACTAAACCTAATGCTTTCTTCTTACAAAGTTCAATTAAACATGAATAAATTACTCTAGCACCTAAAGAGAATCCAATTAACGTTATGGGTCTTTCACCTAAATTTCTAGTAATTAACGTATCTGCAAGAATTAAACCTGCAGACCACGCTCTATCTAATGAAACGTTCCATGGATTATCTATAATATAACCTAATTTTGATAAGATCATTGGCCATTGAATTGCAGACATAAATGCTGTTAAAATCGTTGCACCAAGAACTTGTTGAATTGTTTGTGTGAATACTTCACTAGCAACAATATTTATCGTTTGACCAGTTGATTTTAACATTTCAGGCTCCCAATATAAAGAGTATAAGTCACCTTCTACCGGATCGACAGTTGAAAATGGTAATCTAACATCATCCTCGTTACCAATGATCCAACCAGAAACACTAAGAATTAAATTAACACGACGATTATTATGTAATGGACAAAATTCAAATGTTCTTACACTACCCATTCTTTTAGACATCCCTTTTGCACCAATATTGGCACCAATTGCAGTACTTGATAAAGCAACGACTGTAGTACCACCAACACCTGTTAAAAAACCTGTTGCACCTGTAATACCAATTGTCGAAAGACCTGCAGCTATACCTGCACCAATGACAGGAGCCAATAACCCCCCACTTAAACCTAAGACTAATGAACCTCCTACCATTGCAAGACCAACGTAAGCCATTTTTTTTCTTCTCTTTTTTTTACGTCTATCTTTCATAAGATCTTGTTCATCCCATATTTGTTCATCTGTTGATTGTTCCATATCTAAAGAATCTGTAATACGTCTTTCAAATTCACAAATTTCTAAATTAGTAATATTTAAAGTTTTTGCAAAATTAATTAATAAAGTTCTTGATCTTGAGTCATAAGAAGAATTTTGTAAAAGAACTAAAAATAAATCACAAATGATTGTCCATGCGACATCGATATCTAATTGATTTTTATCTTTAATATTTTCCGGTACAATAACAACTTTTTTATTATTTGAATCGGTTTTCTCCTGTTTATCAATTGATTTGATCTCATTTTCGTCGTTTAAATTGTTTTTTTCTTGTTTATTATCATCATCTTTTTTCCCAATTACATTTTCATTATTATCTTCAAATGGGTTATCAATACATTGCGTAGTCTTTAAACATTTAACTAAATCATCTAATTGAACTTTATGTAACGTTAAACTTTCAATCATTTTTATTTCATCTTTAGTGACACCTAAATGATCATATAATCTTTGTAATGTTACAATTTTCCATGATGCCATATCTTTTTGAGTAAATTGTAATCTATTTGCTAATTTTTTATAAGATGTTATGTCTATACATAAACATGATTTAGCTAAATTTGTACACATTTGATTTATTAAAACGTTAATTGCACCAATGTATGCAAATTTTTCTTTATCATCAAGTAATAATTTTGTTATATTTAATTGAGATTGTCTATTTAAATCATCAGTTGGTTCAATATCATCTTCATATTCATCATATAAATTATCATCTTTAGTATTATTATTTTGAAAAGATGTTGTTGTTGAAGATGATAAATCATTACTATTCCATGATACATTTGATTGATTTTGATTTTGATTTTGATTTTTCAATTTTATTAATTTTCTATGATCAAATAAAAAATCTGTCTTTTTATTTGTTTGATAAGATCTTTGTGCTTGTGCTTCAGCTGCAATTTTAGTATATTCAAATTTATTTTTTTTAGCCTTTTCTGTAGATGATATAGAATCTTTTGAAATGGATTCAAAAGGGTTTTCATATGGTTTTAATTCTAATTGACCTTTGTCGTTGTAAACTTTGTAAGATGCAAATGCAGGAACTGTATCCCAATTACCTGAATCACTATCACTATCACTATCACTATCATTATCGTTATGAATACTACCATTATTATTATTTTTAATACTGGATGACTGATCTAATTTATTTTGGTGTTCCATTATCATATTATTACTATTTGGTTCCGTTATTATTATATTATTATTATCTGTTTCATTTGTCAAATCTTTATAATCTGTTGAATGTGAATGAAGTTGATTATTATTATAAGTTTCTCTAGGTAAAAGTTCTTCATATTTATCATCACCAAATTGATATTGAATTGGTGGTAATAAACTTTTATCTTTAGAGTTTAAATCTTTGATGGGAAATGGTGATGATCCAAGAGAAGTTTTGATAACTGGAATATCATTATTATCACTTGAAATGTCTCCTAAATCTTTTGAAAAATCATTATTATTTATTTGATATTGCTCTTCATTATTATTTGTTTTTTTAAAAAATTTAAATTCAATAGGTTTATTTAATGTTTTTATATCTTTTTGATTATTAAATTTATTCGATATTTTCAAACCTTTCAATTGTAATCCTAAATCATCATCTTCATCGTTGTCATTTGAGTAAGACATTACAAAATTTTTTCGTGAATATTAATTTATGGATTTCATAAAGATTTATAAAATTTTTAATATATTAAATATTATAAATATATTTATAAATGTATGTCTTTTATGTTTTTATTCATTTATTTGACATAATATTTTTATATTTGTTTGATTTTTATGAAAAAACAGCAACAACTTTGCTTACCCGGCGATAACAACGCATAACGTAACAATTTTTGTTTAATTGTATTGCAATTTATTGCAATTTATTGCATTATAATATGTTATATTGTATTGTATTGTATTGTATTGTATTGTATTAGAATAGTTTTTAAAGTTTTGTATGCAATTTGTTTATCATTATTGTTTTTTGTTCTTCTGCAAAAAAGAATTAATTTATTTGTGTCATTATTCGAAGATGTTTGTAAATAATTCATTAGTAAAATGGAAAGATTCAATATTTATAAATATATATACGTGGCAAAATATAGTGTAAAAAAGTAACTATATATATATATATATATATATTGTTTAGAGTTTGTAATTAAGGAAAAAAAAAAAGAACAGTCAAAGAAGATAGAAAGGAAAGCATCATTCAAAATAACCTCGTTTGGATATAAATTATTGAGCAAAATGTTTTAAAATTTCTTCAGCAGATTTAATACCTGAGACAGCCATGGCACCAAAAGTTGGACCCATTCTATTTAAACCTTGTAAAGTAGCGGTTTCCATACCTGCAAAATAAATGTTATCGACACCTGAATAGGCACCTGATTGTTTAACTACCGCATCTTCTGCATGATTCATATCTAAACCTTTCATACCTTTCAAGATATTGGAACCATCGATATCAACAATTCTTTTGGCGGTGAAAGCACCGAATGGACCATCATGACCTGTTGTTGATAAGATGACCCCATGTTTTTGAGATGAGTCACGGGTACCATCATCTTGGTAACCTGCTAATTCAATAACATTTGGATCCATACAAGATTGATTATCATGATTCATGGTGACTAAAGTCCAATTGGTAACAACACCTGCAGCGGTAATCTTACCATTATCATTAGCAGGTCTAGTAACTAAATCTTCAACAGCAGTTGCATTAAACAACTTATAATTTGGGAATTTTAAAACTTCAGACAAGACAGTGGAAATAAATAAAGCTGCATGTTTAACCACGACGTAATCACCTTCATCTTCATAAGGAATGTTCAATTCATTTAAGAATAAATGAGATGGTTTTCTCATGACCATAGCAGAGAATAATTGACCACCTAACCAACAACCACCACCTGGAGAAACGTTTGATTCGATTTGAACAACTTTTAAATCTGGTCTATTCTTACAAATAACGTAAGCAGCAGATAAACCCGAGGAACCTGCACCAATGATGATGACGTCCGCAACTGCAAATTTATCTAAATCTTTAAAATAACGAGATGTCATTGCACGTGAGACGGTGGATTCACGAATTGGAGTAAATTTGAAATCTGACCAATCTTCAGTCTTAACAACATCCGACAAAGCATGTTGAATAGAACCGGCGTTCAATCTCAATTGAGCAGTGGCAGTGGCAGTAGAAGTGACAGTAGCAGTAGTAGTAGTAGCAGACATGATTAGTATTAATTTTTTGGTTTTTTTTTGTAGTGTGATGATTGTATAGTTTTTTTTTTCCATTAATCATTGTAACATAAAAGAAATGGATAACAAGTACGTTATCACACTTGTATTTATACCTTTTTTCTATAAATATATATTTTTGGACAGCTTGCACGTTATTCTTGTTGAACACACATGGATTTATTTCAAAGCATACTATTACTGCAATCGCCCGTTCGTAGCAACCGTCCTCGATGTGTTGAAGATACCCAAATGACAAAGATGGTAACTAATAGAAGTTGCAACGAGCCAAACAAACCCAGGATATTCCAATTTATACACTCGGTTGAATTAAATTTATGTATGTTGCAATTGCCCAAATTTATTCATTTGCTGACGTTTTTTGTTTTCGTGTCGGCCGAGAAACGAGAAAAACGCGCGCGCTTGAAAAAAGTTTCGGCCGAGAAAAACAAAAAAGACAGCGCCGCTCTGGCACGTGACATGAAAAGTCACGTGCGTAACATAGTCACGTGCACAATATTTTACACACACGTGACATGCATGTCAGGTGACCGGAAATTGTTTTTTGTTTTTTGTTTTTTTTGTTTTTTTGTTGATGTGAAACTTTTGCAAGTGAAAACGTTTGATTGATTGAATGATCGATTGAAGCCATCATCGCAGGCAGATAGAAGCCACATATATAGATACAACCTTCATTATAGCCATAGTTCAATATATATATACATTTACAATGTCGTTTTTCAATTTTAAGTATGTCTCCATTGCTCTTCGATGTTTGCTTCAAATATACTAACAAAAATAATACATGAATCATCATCCATCGTTCTGCTCTCGAAAAAATAAATGCAACAGTTTAATGACTGCAAATTAACCATTTATTTTTTCACTGTAGTTAGAATGATGCTATATTATCATGACAAACAAACAGAGGTTTTGGTAGAAGCTCAAAAAAAAATAAAAATGCACAACAAAATGTTCCGGTACCACCACAACAACCACCAGCTTTAAATAGTATTTATTCTTCTCCACATAATTCTAGCTCAAAATTATCCTTAAGAAAACAAAATAATATAAACAATAGAAATTCTCAAATAAGTACTCCTTCAAGTTCTCATATATCATCAAAACAAATCAATAATAATAATAATAATAATAATAATAATAATAGTAAATCTAATGTCGTATCTAATTCACCAGAAAGATCACAATCTCAATCACAAAAAATAATGTTTTTAAGCGAACCTTTTGTTAGAACCGCTTTGGTTAAAGGTTCTTTTAAAACAATCGTTCAATTACCAAAATATGTAGATTTAGGTGAATGGATAGCACTTAACGTCTTTGAATTTTTTACAAACTTAAATCAATTTTATGGAGTAATAGCTGAATACGTTACACCAGATTCTTATCCAACAATGAATGCTGGACCACATACTGATTATTTATGGTTAGATGCAAATAATAGACAAGTTTCTTTACCTGCAAGTCAATATATAGATTTAGCTTTAACTTGGATAAATAATAAAGTTAATGACAAAAATTTATTCCCAATTAAAGATAATATCCCATTCCCAAATCAATTCTTAAGAGATGTTCAAAGAATAATGATTCAAATGTTTAGAATATTCGCTCATATTTATCATCATCATTTTGATAAAATCGTTCATTTATCTTTAGAAGCTCATTGGAACTCTTTTTTCGCTCATTTCATTAGTTTCTCAAATGAATTTAATATTATTGATAAAAATGAAATGATTCCATTGTTACCATTAATTGAAAATTTTGAAAGACAATCAAAAATAATATAATAAAAAAAAAAAAAAAAATTTTTTGCTAAATAAATAAACATATATATATGTATATATATATATATATATATATTTGTTTTTGGTTTTTGATTTTTTTTGTTTTTTTCTTTTTTGTCTTTTTCAAAAGTGAAATAATTTAAAAAATGATTTTTCTTCATCTTTATTATTTATTTCAACAACATTATATGATTTTGTTCTTTTATTTATTGGAATCCATCTCGATGATTTCCAAGCAACAATTTTTTCTTCATACATTTCATTAACTTCTTCTAATGTTAATCCTTTAGTCTCTGGAACAATGAAAAAAACGAAAAAAAATGCAAAGATTAAACATCCCATAAAGACATATCCATAATAAAAATTAATTGCTGATGTAATAAATGGTGTGAAAAATGATATTAAAAATCCCCATGTCCAATTACAAGCAATAGCAACAGACATTGCTTTACCTCTTACTCTTAATGGATAAGATTCTGAAACAATAACATATGCAATTGGTGCCCACGTTACAGCAAAACAAAAGATGAAAAGACATGCAAATACAATCATACAATTTCCTGCACTTTTTGAACTGGCTTCATTTATACCATTTGGCCATAACTTCGTTACACCAACTGATGCATAAACCAAATAACAAATAATCATTCCAATACATCCCCATAATAAACATTTACGACGTCCATAATGATCAACTGTATAAAGTGCATAAAATGTTGAAACAAAATTTACAACACCTAAAATTATTGAAGTTTCAAATGAATCATCTAATCCAACAGCATTAAAAATTGTAGTACCATAATAGAAAAAATAATTACAACCAGTAAGTTGTTGAAGTGATTGAATTACCATCCCCATAATTGTACGTCTTAACATGGAAGGTTTACCAAAGATTAATTCTGACCATTTAGCTGTCCCAGAAAGTTTTTCTGCATTTAATGATATTTTATAACATTCAATTTCATTTAAAACAAGTGAAGAATTAATTGAAACTTTATTAGTTTTGGCTAAGGATCTTTTAGCTTCTTCAATTTTATCAACTTCCACTAAATAACGTGGTGATTCAGGTACAAAACTCATACCAACAATCATAAATATTGCCCAAGCAAAACATAACCCTAATGGAACTCTCCATTGAATAGAATTATTATAATTTTTAGTACCATAATTTGTACAATATCCTAAAAAAATTCCTGCTGTTATCATTAATTGATAACAAGAAATTAATGTTCCTCTCATTTGTTTTGGTGCTACTTCAGATATCAACATTGGAGAAAGTACTGTAATACCACCAACTCCCATCCCTGATATTATTCTACCAATAAAATATTGATACCATTTATTAATACAAGATATTTGAATTAAAATACCAATCGAATAAACAACAACAACTGTCATTAATCCTAATTTTCTACCCCACATATCACCAATCTTGGAAAGTATTATACCTCCAATAGCACAACCAACATTAAATATTGATACCATAAGACCTGTTCTTAAATTTGATAAATAATATTCTCCATTTTCATTAACTTCACCAAATCTTTTAATAAAATCTTTTTGCGCAACAAATCCTGATATCGTACCTGTATCCCAACCAAATACAAAACCACCAAATGAAACCATTAAACAACATATTGAAACAAAAATTAATTTCTTAGATTCAATTTTTTCATTTGATACCTTTTGAACTTCTGAAATTTCATCTTTTGTAACATTATTAATTTCAGTTTCAATTTCTGGAGTAGAGTTTGTCATAATAGGTTGAGATTCAATTTCAAAATTTTTTTGAATCATTTTAGATAATAATAATAATAGTATTTATTATTTATTAAGTAAGGAAAAAAAAAAAAAAAAAAAAATACAAAGAAAAGAAGATAATATTAACAAGTTGTAGAAGCATATTTTAAACTTCTCATTTATACATTTTTTTTAAATTAAACAAATAAAAATTTTAAAAGGTAAAAATATTTAATAAGATCATCCCTCTCCCTCCACTTCACATTCTTTTTGATTTAATACCTTTTTCGTAATAATAAATGGCCTCGCCCAAATGAAAAGGTAGGAAAGATGTTTTTTATTTAAATTTTTTAAGTAGCCAGGCTTTTTTTTTTTTTTTTTTTTTTTTTTTTTTTTTTTTTTTTTTTTTTTTTTTTTTTTTTTTTTTGTGTCGTCCATGAAAATGACAGACACGTCAACAATTAAAAGTTTGTAAGTTGGAAATTGTTAACAACATGACAAAACGTGAACCAATTTACAAATTTTGAACTTACCTTTTTTAGCTTTTTAACTTCTGCAAAAAAATTGGCTTTTCCAGTTGCTGTTTTGTTCATAAACAAGAATTCTGTGTAAAAAAAAAAATGGAAAGTATATTATTTTTTTTAAAGTAAACCAGTAATGATGCTTATTAAAATTATTTACATGTGTATTTATCCGGTATAAAATAATCTACAATTGAAAAAAAAATATATATATATATATATTTAAAACCGTTTCCTAAACCCTATTAATCCCCCTTTTTTTAAGAAAAGAAATATGTACTATCCATAACATGTGCAACATCAAAATCACCTTTTGGTGGAATGTTTGGTAATCTTAATGGAACTAATACCAACATTTTATTCGAATCCTTTATAGAAACTTGTAAACGTTCTAAATCTTCTTCAACGATTTCATCTTCATTATTAACATCAATTTCAATTTCAGTATCTTTAGCCTCCTTAACATGTCCATATTTTTCCACTAATGATATTGTTGTAACCATCTCTTTACCTTTCTTAATACTTTCTTCATCATTAGAATTTAATAAATTCTGTCTCATCTTTTCATAATAAATTTCATCAGCTAAAGTAATTTGCCTATTTAATTCTTTTGACATTTCTTTTCTTAATAAAGTAATCTCTGTGGCTAATTTACTTGTCTTTGTTATATTAATAAGTTGAACATAATTCTTATACCTTTCAATAAATTCTTCTCTTAATCTTTCAATTAAATCAACTTCATGTAATTTTACAAATTGTTCTCTCAAATGTTGATTCATAATACGAACATCACTTGCATGCGTCCAATAAGAATCATGAACAGAAGCAAATGACAAATTAGATTCACCACATTTAATAGCTGATAATAACATATGTGAAGCATCTAAAGAATGAATAAAATTTGGTGCAAAACCAGCTTTTTGTCTTCTTGCATTAATTTGATTAACAGAAAATGGATCACTAATGAAAACAGTTTGTAAATTAGTATTAACTTGTTTTTTACTAATTTCACGATATGGTTGAACAATTGGTAAACCTAAAGGTGTTGTCCAAATAATAGATGTCATAAAATCTGGTTTATTACCATTTTTAAAAGATTTTTCATCAACATCTAATCTAATAGATTTAGAAATTTTTTTACAACATTCACCTAACCAATCTTGTATTAAATGTGCACCTTGAAATGATTCACGAATAGCTGCAAAGACATGTTTAGCTAAATATTTAGAATATTTATAAGATTCTTTATTATCTTCAAAGAATTCACTAATTTGTTTATCAATTTGTAAAGTGGCACCAACTAAAGTAACACCATAAACATGAGTCATAACAGTTTGTTTAACAATTTTTCTATTTAATTTTTCAATGAAAAATTTTGCCATTTCATCATTTGGATTCTTTTCCAACACATGTTTTAATCTTTCTTGGACAATTTTAGCAACATGTAAATAAACATCATTTGGTTTTTCATCTGGTATTAAATTAACTTGACCAGCACCTTCAATATCACCACCTAAAGCAGCATAATGTTGTAAACCATTGCAAGTACCATCTTGATGAACAGGTTGATGAGAAATAAAATCTTCTGGATTTTCCAATTTTAAAGCTTCGTTTAATTCAATACAAGTAGCTAAAGTTTGCCATGGCTTATCAGCTTTTTGCCACCATTTAAATTCACCATCTAATGGATTTTCTGCCGAATCAATAACTTGCTTCATATGTTTATCAACGTATTTGATACGATCTTCAATTGGAACTTTGTTAATACCATATAAATTAGCCAAATGAACTTTTAACCATGCTAAACCTTCTTTACCTAATTTTTTACCTTTCCAAAAGATTAGTAAACCCCTACTCATATCATTACCTAAATGATTAAAATGCGGAGATAATGGATAAGCACGACCTCTAAAATCAAGGTTATGAGGGAAATAAAATTTCTCACCAAGAAAAGCTCTTGCAATTTCTAATTTATAATTTAAATCACATCTAATGGATCTATTTGCTGAATATTCATTAACTATTTGTCTATTTTTTTGTTTCCAAGCATTAATTACTGATGGATCAGAATCTCTTGGTGGTTGTGGTAAACTTTCAAATTTATTTTGAATACCAGGGATTTCTAAAAATGTTTTACCTTTATTCCAAACTTTAGAGACAACTTCAAATATTTTTTTATTAACGGTCCATGAAGTTTCACCTAAAACATTTAAACCTTGGTAAACTTTATCAATACCATGAGAATTTGAAACGGCTTCAAGATAAGCCATTTGTTCTGGAGAATCTTTACTTCTAATTAAAGTTGATTGTGTATAATAATAACCACCAGATTTCCAATTAACCCATGGACGAGGTTTAACTAACATTGGTAATAATTGTGGTTGAACTGAAGCCACCAATCTTTCACCGTTTAATTGTTCAATTAATGATCTATGAATTTTAATGACACCTAATTTAACACCATTATGATATTGATAACTATGTGAAAATGCAGGTGCTTGACCATAAATTTTTTTATTTGTTATTGGATCGATACCTTCAACGTTAACTTTAGCAACGTGAATTAACATTGAAGTTAATATTGAACCAACTTTTGCACGCATGGCTTGTGGCCAAACGATTTTTGACTTATCAATATTTAATGCTCTTAAAGAAGTCTTTGCGTTACGAACATAAGTTTTAAATTCACGTGATTTTTTGTTAACATCTTTTAAAAAATATGATTCATTTTTCAATAATTGTTCTGATCTAAATTCCATTTCAATAGATTTACCAATGGAAATGACAGCCCTTGCTGTTCTCATACCTTCAATAACACCACCAGTAGAATTTAATTTTAAAATTTCTAAAATTGTAATGACTGACATCTTTTCTGGATTGACTAAATTTAAATAAGGAGCGTATTCCAATCTTTCTTTATCAGATTTTGATTTAATTTTTTTATTTTCATCCATTAATATTTTTTTACAAAATTCAATTTCTTTTTGTAATAAAGGTAACATATCAGTATACCAATTCCATAATTTTGCATTTAAAGATTTTTTAATTGAAATATCACCTCTAGCTTTAGCTTCTTCAAATTCATGTTTCCAACGTTCTCTTGCAGCATCAGTAGCTCTTAATTCTAATGTTTTTTGTCTATCTTGATTAAATTCATTTAAAGTATCTTCAAATAATTTTTTTTCTTCATCTGTTTTTAAACTATTATAAATACTGAAAAAATCAATAGATTTATTTTGATCAATGTTTAAAATATTAGAATCTGAATCAAATTTAAAATCTAAGATTTTTTTCCTTTGATTTTCATCTAATGATAAACCTAATAAAGTATGTTTAACAACCTTCATACCAACTGTATCAACATCAATTATTTTTGTTGCATTTTTTTCTAAACTTTCAACTGAATCTTCTAAAATTATTTTTGAAGTTTGTTTTAAATCTTGAACTTTATCAATTACTATATTATCATTCTTTTCTTCTTCAATTTTAATATTTTTATCATCTAATAATAAAGCATTTTTTGTTTCCGTATCATTTAAATCGATTATATTTGAATTTGTTTCAAAATCTTTTGATATAGCTTCTCTTAAACTTTTTGGTATATCATAATTTTTAATCATATTAAAATTATATAATAAAATTTTATAATCATTTAAAGTTAAAATATCCACAAAAGAACAAATATGTTTAATACCATTTAAATTCATGCTTAAATAAGTTTGAATATTTGATTTTGATGTTGAATCTATTCTTAAAGCATGATGAATTAATATTGCCAAAGTCTTATCGTTATAAGAAATATCAGGGAAAAAATTCGATAAATCGTTATTTAATTTTTCATCTATTGATTTAATATCTTTTAAATCTGAACAAATGTGATTAAAATATAAATTATAATCATCAATGAATGATAATCTATGTGATTTAATTTGATATAAGGATTTTAAAATTTTAAAAGAACGTTCGTTATAATTTGATTGAAGACAAGCTTCTAATAATGACCATAATTTCATAACGTCTCTTTTATCTGTCATTACAGACATGACTGTTGATTGGGAACCAGAAAATAAGTTAAAATTTAGTGAAATATTTGATGAAAGGTATGGAGCAGATGTATTATTTGTCGTGACGTTCGGTAATTGTGCTGATGACATTGTATTTTGTAATTTTGAATTTTTACTAGTTATTGATCTTACTAAAATTTTTGATTGAATGTTTCCATACCCCAAAGAGGCAGAAAATTTATTGGAATATATGGTTTTGGACTTTGAAAAATTTCTCAACATTATATATATATATATGTTTCTTTTTTGTATTTTTATTTGAAATTAAATTTATGAATGTGTATTTTCTATAATGTACATGTAATATTATATCTACAGGAAAAAAAAAAGAGGAAAAAGAGGAAGAAAACAAAAAAAAAAAAAATTGGAAAACTTAAATAAAGTTTACTTTATTTATTTTGTAAAATTTTATTCCTAGGATAATGTGAAAAATCGAATTTTTCTTTCACGATTTTTAAAAAACTTTTTCAGTTAATATTGTTTAATGATTCTGAGTATTACACAGATAAGCTAAAACTTTCTTTATATTAGGAACTAATGTAGTGAAAGGATAGTTTAATTTATTAGAGTAATATTATTAGTTTTGAGAAAAAAAACACACTCAAATATGCAAGTTGATTGTAACGTAGATTTGAAAATATGACCAAGTCAATTTTTTTTTTTTTTTTTTTTTTTCGTTTCCATCATGAGGGTTTGAAAGCAAAAAATTGCAATGCCCTAATTCAAAAAGCAAAAAAAATGAAAAACACAGGTGAAATGAACCCTAACCAAATAAGACAGCCCTAAAGTTAGAATGAACAATAAAAATATCATGAATTATGGTAACGATGATTGATTATAGAAGAAACCAGAAGTCTAATAATGAAATTGCATTGCAATGTGGTTTTTCTTAAAGTTTAATTTTATATTTTCTGATAGAAATTTAACGATTTTGAAAAAAAAAAAAAAAAATTTGTTAGTAATTAACGAAAGCGGCTATGTAATAATATACAACTGTGAAAATTTTTTTACCCAATATAAAAGGAAACAAAAATGCAAATGAAAATATTGCATAACTGAGACAAATATAGTGCTAATTTGCCATAAATTGTAATTTACCTTTACTGTTATATACATTTTTTTTCATTGGAATTGTCATTGTATGTATGTAGTTCAGCGGTTATTTTATTTTATTTTATTTTTCCTGAAAAGCAAAAAAAAAAAGAAAAACACACATTGATTGTACAAAAAATTATTAATATAGAGGAAATCGCTAAATTATTATAAATTCGAGTAAATAGTATATAGATAACAGAAAGAAAAGAAAAAAAAAGATTAGAAAAATATGAAAACAAACAAACCGATAAATTAATAAATTAAATTTAAAATTTTTATTCGAAATTTTCTGGAATTGGTTGTTCTTCTGGTTCATATTCAACTTCTACATCTTCTTCAACGGTAGCTTCTTGATATTGTTGATATTCACTTACTAAATCATTCATATTTGATTCAGCTTCAGTGAATTCCATTTCATCCATACCTTCACTTGTATACCAATGTAAGAAAGCTTTTCTTTTAAACATGGCAGTAAATTGTGTACCTACTCTTTTAAATAATTCTTGAATTGAAGTTGAATTACCAATAAAAGTGGCAGCCATATCTAAATCTTGTGGAGCAACAGAACAAACGGCAGTTTGAACATTATTTGGAATCCATTCGACAAAATAATCTGAATTTCTTGTTTGAACTTTATGCATTTCATCTTCAACTTCTTTAACGGAAACGTTACCTCTAAAGAAAGCGGCAACGGTTAAATATCTACCTTGTCTTGGATCAGCTGCAGCCATCATATTTTTAGCGTCGAACATTTGTTGAGTTAATTCGGGTACGGTTAAAGATCTAAAAGATTGTGAACCAATTGCAGTTAATGGAGCGTAACCAACCATGAAAAAATGTAATCTTGGGAATGGAACTAAATTAACAGCTAATTTTCTTAAATCAGAATTTAATTGACCTGGGAAACGTAATGAAGTTGTAACACCGGACATAACACTAGAGACTAAATTATTTAAATCACCATAAGAAGGTTGATTTAATTTTAAAGTTCTTTGACAAATATCGTATAAAGCTTCATTATCGATACAAAAAGTTTCATCTGAATGATCTATTAATTGATGTACAGATAAAGTGGCATTATAAGGTTCAACGACTGTATCAGAAGTCTTTGGTGATGGTAAGACAGAAAAAGTTGCCATCATTCTATCAGGAAATTCTTCTCTAATTCTTGAAATTAATAAAGTACCCATACCTGAACCTGTACCACCACCTAAAGAGTGAGTGATTTGGAAACCTTGTAAAGAGTCACAACCTTCAGCTTCTCTTCTAATGACGTCCATGACAGATTCTACTAATTCTGCACCTTCAGTGTAATGACCTTTGGCCCAAACGTTACCAGCAGAAGATTGACCAAAGATATAATTATCAGGTCTAAATAAGTTACCAATATTTGAGTTTCTAACGGCATCGATGGTACCAGGTTCCAAATCGACGTTAATTGATCTTGGAACCCATTTACCTGAAGAAGCTTCGTTATAATAAACACCTAGTCTATCTTTTTGTAAATGATTAGTACCATGATAATTACCATTAAAATCAAGACCGTGTTCTTTACAAATGGTTTCCCAGAAAGCTGCACCAATTTGGTTACCACATTGACCAGCTGAAATATGAATAATTTCTCTCATTTTAATTTTATGGGTACTGTGATATTATTTATTTATTTATTTATTCTATTCTATTCTATTCTATTCTATTATAGTATATTCTATTTTATTATATTAATTGTTGTTCTTGTTGTGTTCTTATCTATCTACCCAAATTTCTTTGTGTTTCAATGTTAATTACGTAACAAATTTGGTCTTTTCTTGTAGATATCCTTACGTGATTTGTTGTTTGTGTGTTTATTTTAGTATCATGAATTTTTCTTTTTTTTTTTTGTTTGTTTGTTTCGATACAATTTTTCTGTTTTCAGTAACGAAAGTTTCGTGTTATATTTTTTTTTGTCAGTTAAAAAAAAAATAAAAAAGCCCTAATGTCACCCGGCTCTGTACCCTAATTAAAGCAAAAATATTTGTGTACCCGCACCGACAAGACCTAGATAAACAGACTGCTCAGCCCTAAGTAAATGCCGGGTCACACCTAGGGCTCGATTTGATTTGGTTTTTTTTTTTTCTGTTTTTGAAATCAACAGAAAATTTCTGAGTGATAAAACAAAACAAAACAAAACAAAAAGAAAAACTTCTGTGTTTGATTTGATTCGATTCGATTTGAAATACGCAAATTTATTATAAACAATTTTCAAACTATATTATAATTAAGCTTGATACACAATGAACAGTGAATACGACTATCTTTTTAAATTATTACTGATTGGTAATTCCGGTGTCGGTAAATCTTGTTTACTGTTGAGGTTTTCCGATGATACTTATTCCAACGATTACATCTCTACCATCGGTGTAGACTTTAAAATTAAAACCGTTGAATTGGATGGGAAAACCGTCAAATTACAAATTTGGGATACCGCAGGTCAAGAAAGATTTAGAACCATTACTTCATCATATTATCGTGGATCTCACGGTATCATTATAGTTTACGACGTCACCGATCAAGAATCGTTTAATGGCGTTAAGATGTGGCTACAAGAAATTGACCGCTATGCTACTTCCACCGTGTTGAAATTATTAGTAGGTAATAAATGCGATTTAACAGAGAAAAGAGTAGTCGATTACGATGTCGCCAAAGAATTTGCTGAAGCTAATAACATGCCCTTCTTAGAGACAAGTGCGCTAGATTCTACTAACGTCGAACAAGCTTTCTTAACCATGGCAAGACAAATCAAAGAAAGCATGGCCAAACAAAAATTAGATAACGATAACACAAATAACGCCAATAATTCTAAAAACGATAAGGGTAACGTAAACTTAAACGGTCAAAGTTTGACCAATTCAACTAGTGGATGTTGTTAGAGTTAGATAAAGTGCAGCCCAAATGAAAAAAAAAACAACAAAAAATACAAAATAAGAAGAAGAATCAACTTATATTATATATCTATCGAATACATAACTAACTTATATTAATACAGTACAGTACTATCACAACAAATATAAACCTCGGTATTTGCTTATTCACAATCACTCTGCACGAAGCACCCGTTTTAGTTGTTGTTTACCCGCAACTTGTTTCATTTTTCGAAAAAAATCAAAAAACAAAAAAACAACAACTTTAGGGAATCAAATCAAATAATAAATAAACCATTGATTTATTATTAATGGTTTATTCTATTATACACATCTGCAGTATCCATCATTCATTGATATAAAGACTTTATAGATTACTATTTAACGAAATAGTTTAATTACAAAAACAAAAGGAAAACAAACAAAGCTATACTATAATCATACAAAAATGGATTCCGGTATGTATTGAAACCAACAATTTGAAAACTTTTGTTTCTTTTTTTCTGCATGTTTACTAACCATTAAAAAGGGTTTGTTACGCATTTTTGTTTTATTTAGAAGTTGCTGCTTTAGTCATTGATAACGGTTCTGGTATGTGTAAAGCTGGTTTTGCCGGTGATGACGCTCCTCGTGCTGTTTTCCCATCTATCGTTGGTAGACCAAGACATCAAGGTATCATGGTAGGTATGGGTCAAAAAGATTCTTACGTTGGTGATGAAGCTCAATCAAAGAGAGGTATCTTAACTTTACGTTACCCAATTGAACATGGTATCGTCACTAACTGGGATGATATGGAAAAAATTTGGCATCATACTTTCTATAATGAATTAAGAGTTGCTCCAGAAGAACATCCTGTTCTTTTAACTGAAGCTCCAATGAATCCAAAATCTAATAGAGAAAAGATGACTCAAATTATGTTTGAAACTTTTAACGTCCCAGCATTTTACGTTTCTATTCAAGCTGTCTTATCCCTTTATTCTTCTGGTAGAACCACTGGTATCGTTTTAGATTCTGGTGATGGTGTCACTCATGTTGTCCCTATATATGCTGGTTTCTCTTTACCACACGCTATCTTAAGAATTGATTTAGCAGGTAGAGATTTAACCGACTACTTAATGAAAATTTTATCTGAACGTGGTTACTCTTTTTCAACTACTGCTGAAAGAGAAATCGTTCGTGATATTAAAGAAAAATTATGTTACGTTGCTTTAGATTTTGAACAAGAAATGCAAACTGCTGCTCAATCTTCTTCCATTGAAAAATCTTACGAATTACCAGATGGTCAAGTTATTACCATCGGTAATGAAAGATTTAGAGCTCCAGAAGCTTTATTCCATCCATCTGTCTTAGGTCTTGAATCTTCTGGTATTGATCAAACTACTTACAACTCTATCATGAAGTGTGATGTCGATGTTAGAAAAGAATTATACGGTAATATTGTCATGTCTGGTGGTACCACAATGTTCCCAGGTATCGCTGAAAGAATGCAAAAAGAAATTACTGCTTTAGCTCCATCTTCAATGAAAGTTAAAATCATTGCTCCACCAGAAAGAAAATATTCTGTTTGGATCGGTGGTTCTATCTTAGCTTCTTTAACTACTTTCCAACAAATGTGGATCTCAAAACAAGAATATGATGAATCAGGTCCATCTATTGTTCACCACAAATGTTTTTAAAAAGTTTAAATTAACTAAATAAATATATATATATATATATGTATAAACTGTTTAAATTTTATTTTTTTATGTAATAAAAGGAACTATTTTTTTTTTTTTTTTTTTTTTTTTTTTTGTCGTTGATTAAAAAATTTTTGAACCAGTTTCTTTATTATACATTAAAATTGGTTCATTATTTTCAATATTTAAATTATCATTAATAAAAAATTTTCCTTCTTCGATTTTTTCATTATTTTTAATTTTTAAAATTTCAATTTTTTCTTCTAAATTTGAATAATTATTGAAAAATTTAAACCATTTTTTATCATTATTTTGTAACAAAATATTAATTTCTTCACCATTTAATTTTAATGTATCAGGAAACCAAAAAAAAATTATTATTGATAAAATTATTGTAACGATACCAAAAATAATAAATGTAAAAAAATTTAAAACATTTAAAATCCATGGAATTAATAAAATAATTAAAAAATTTAATAATGAACCAATTGAAATATAAATTGGTAAAATTTTTAATCTTATCTCATTTGGTACCATTTCATTTACATAAATTATTGATATTGATGATAATGTAATTGCAAAAAAACCAATAATTATAGCAAATAATGTTATTAAAATTTTTTTACCAATTTTATTAAGAATCATTTCATTTTTTTCTTGTCTCGTTAAAAAAATTATTATACCAATACCATTCATAATAATTCCAATTGAAATTGATCCAAATATTATTAAAAATTTTCTATTTATTTTATTAAGGAAAAAAATTGGTAAAATTGTTAAAATTGTAAAAATTAAATAGGGGATTGAAGAAATTAAAGTATTTAAATCATCTTTAATTCCAATTTTTTTAAAAAAATAAGTAATATAAAATAAAATTACGTTTGATCCATTAAATTGAATTAATAATTGTATGGTTAAAATCATTAAAGTTTGTCTCCAAAATTTTGAATTAAAAATTATTGAATAAATTTTTTCAAATTCATTTTCATCATATTGACTTATTAATTCAACAATATTTAACAATGGTAAACGATTTTTAGAATCTTTGATCTTTTCATTATAATTAATTAAAATTTCATTTTGAATAAAATGTGCTTTCTTATATTTACCATGTAAAATTAACCATTTTGGTGATTCAGGTAACCATATTGAAAAAACGTATAAAAAAATACTTGGTATCATTTCTAAACCCCAAACAACTCTAAAAGAGTAAATTTCAGAGACATTTAAAAGTAATAAACTTAAGAAATGCATACAAGTCATGGCTAACCCATAACTAACTTGAATTATAATTAACGCTTTTGAGTTTTCAAATTTTGGAAAAATTTCATTACAATATACCACTAAAAGTACTGAATATATCCCAATAGTAATTCCTTTAAACCATCTTGCCATTATGATCATCCAAATATCAAATATTCCGGTAGCTATCATACTACCTAAAAACCAAAAAAAAGTACCAAGTTGAAACATTTCCACTCTCGAATATTTTTTTGATAATAATATAAAAAGTATATTCCCTGAAAAATTTCCAAAAATTGTGGATGAAATTAAAAATCCATGTTCAAGAGTCGATGGATTATCAAAAATGTTTTTAAATTTATTAGAAATTAAAAAAATTGGTAATGATGTTATTTCTAAACCCATTATAAAACTTGCAATTGATATTAACATTGTAATTTTTTTAATGTTATAAGTTGGATTTTCATCCTTTAAACCTAATAAATTTTTTGGAAACAACATATTTGTTATGGGCAAAAAGGGAATTACTAATTATTAGATACTTTTGAATAATATTGGATATTTCATGTAATATATATATATATATTTTTTTTTATTTATATTATTTCTAATCATTTGTGTCACAAATACAAAGCAATAAAAACTGCACGAAACACACGCAAAAAAAAACAAAACAAAAACAAAAAACAATTACAGGTTTTTATCTAATAAAAAATCTAAAGAATTAAATTAATTAATCAGTATATTTCATCACGTCTTCCCATTGGAATTCAATTTAAATATTAAAAAAGGGCTTCGTTACCCTACGCGTTTTTTTTTTCTCTTTTACTGTCGTTTTTTTTTTTTTTATTTCATTTGCGTTTCGAAAAACAAAATAAAGAAAAAAGTATTGTGTTTTAATTAAATGAACATAATTGAAAAATTCAAAG
>JAJLYD010000246.1:10110-34089 GCA_030571615.1 Jamesozyma hellenica | reverse complement strand
TCATCATCAGATTGTGAATCTATGCTATTCCAATCAGAATATTCATCTTCTGAACTAAAAAAAATTTTTATTTCATTATTTTTCGATTGAAATAATGATGAAGATTTATTATTTTTATTATTTGAATTTATTTTTTTTAAAGATTTATTAGAACTATCATTTGAATTAATTTTTTTTAAAAATTTTGAATTATTATTATCATTTGAAGTTGTCTTTTTAATTTTAATAATTTTTGTTGTATCGAAACCTTTAATTATATTTTTTGGATCTTGATCATTTTTCGGTATAAGTGAACTATTTTCAATATATAATTTATTATTAGTATTATTATTATTTGGGAAATAACAAGAATTATAATGGTTCAACTTATTTTTATTTAATGTTTTTGTTATAACCTTAGTATCATTATTTAAGATTAAATTTTTATTTGCTGGTTGATTATTATTATTATTATTATTATTAATAATTGAATAAAAGCTTTTTACGGCTTCTTTTTTGCTTATCAATTTATGATTATTATGATTATTATTATTATTATTATTAGTAGTAGTAGTACTAGTGGTATCACATTTGTTATTGTTATTTTTTCTACTTAGGATAATTGATTTGTTTAAAATCCTCCAACTAATATTTTTTAATCTTGAGCCATTTTCTATTGAATTTGAATTATTATCTTTAATTAGATTTGTATATAAATGAATGTTATCGAAAATATCTAAATTTTGTGGTGTAAATAAATTTTGTGAAAACTTAAGATACGGAGATTGAATTGAATCTGACATAATTAATGAAAAGCTATTCCATTTAAGATTTTTTAAAAAAAAAAAAGTGTATAAAGCTTCTTTCTTTCTTTTTTTTTGGTTATTGTTTCAACTTATTGTTGAATAAATAAGTAATTAAATATATATATATATATATATATATAAGGATGAAATTAGAATATTGAAAGGCAGTTAAAATATATAAAAGTAAAAATATTTTATTATTAACAATGTAAATAAATTGAAAGCATACATTTTTTTTCCTTTTGCTGTATATGAAAAAAACGCATGATGCCAAAAAAACCCAGAAAAAAAATGCGAACCAAGAATGAAAAAAAAACGATGATCGATTGATTTATGAAGAGATTATTAAAGGAGCAATATCAATATTGGTGTGAAAGTTTAAGTGTTGTTTGTTGATGTTGTTGTTGTTGTTGTTGTTGTCATCGTTGTCGTAGTACTTCAGCAGTTTAATACGTAATGCTATTCTTTGTAAGATGACAATTTTCAAGTATCTATTCCATAACCTGTACAGCGCGTAGTTATTGTCTTTGCTTGTACTGTGTGTGGAAGGCAACGTTATTGATCTCTTTATGGAACGGGATCTGCGTGAGGGTTTGACGGTTGGATGACAACGGTATTTGTGTGCAATTATATGAGCAGGTTTACTGTTTTCGTGTGTCTGTGGTTGGTGCAGCTGTATGTAGTTCATTGTGGAGTAAAGCTGAGCGGGTGTTTGGAACTTCACAGAATGGGATCTCTGGACTGCATTGTAACGTCTTAAAAAGCCCTTATGGAAGATGAAACGTTTTGTTTGCAGTTCTTTCTTGTTTGTGAAATTGTGAGTGCGGTTTCTGTAGCATTGCATTGGATGCTGAGTGTGATCCAGAAGTCCAGTACTGTGTGGTATGAAGTCCCACATCCAAGTGCCATCCACTCACTCACTCACGTCCATTTATTTATATATTTGCTTGCTTCTGATGCTTCCCGTAACAAAAGACCAGCCAGCCGTTTTTTCTGTAGCGCGGCGAATGAAAAAAACAAAATCAAACGCAATAAACAGCAAATTCGATGTTCGATGGCAACGTATAAGAAAGAGATCTCATCTTCAATGCACAACCACTCGCCGATCTCTCTGTACTTTCATCGATCGTGCCACAACTCTTGGCGCAATTGTGCGAGTGTCACCTGGCACGCCGTCACCAGTCTTGTCCACTGCCACTGCCACTGCCACTGCCACTGCCACTGCCACTGCCCAGGCAACACACGCAATACAAGTGCATCAAAGTGCATTCATCCACCCTTGCAACCCGTATGTAACATTGCAACTACACTTCTTTAACGACTTTCTTGTGTCTGTAACAGATTCTTGCCATGCAATGCAATGCAATGCAATTGAAAAGTAGCCGAATGCAAAAAAAACAAACCAACAAAACAGCAAAAAAAGATTCAATTCAATTCAATTCAATTCAATTCAATTCATTTGTTTGCATCGGCAACAGCAACAGCAACAGCAATCACCACTGCCGAAATTGTAATAGTTTAGTATAGTACAGCATCACATACCATAGTCATCGAAAACCATATCTCATGATCACTCAGTCGTCATCTTCACCATCAAATATTAACAGAAATAAAAATTTTAATCTATACTATAATAATAATAAAGTCCTTATAAAAGAAAAATATACTTCAATTAAAACATTATCGTTAAATCATTTGACTGCAAAACAGCATCTTTTAATGGCAATTTGTAGAGATGTTTCTCTTTTACCACCTTTATTTTATATCTTTATTTCATTAAAACAATTTTCAAAAAAATTTTTGTTCACTAACAATAATAATAATAAAATTTATAACAATATTATAAATAATAATAATTATTCAAATTTATTAATTTTACAATCTTTAACTAGCTCAAATGCTTCCGAATATCTTTTTTGTTCTTTATGGTGTTTAGTTTCATTATATTTATCTTATGCCATTTTAGATTCTTTAATGGTTAGATGGATAGTTAAATATTCAACAGTGGCAGCAATTTTAAGAATGTTTTCAATGTCATTAATTTTCATAACTTTTGAATTACTTTTTCTAAACTCTTTATCTCCTGAAAATAATTATTTTTTACATACATGGATTTTAATTAGTTGCATTTTAACAGTCGTTTTCATTTGGCAAAATTATTTAACCTCTGATTTAAATTATTTAAAAAAGAAAACAAATAAAAATAAAAATAAGAATAAAAATAAAAATAAAGATAAAAATAAAAATAGATATGATAGTAGCAAAAATAACAATAATCAAAATAATAGTAATAGTGAAATTGACTTCATAATAAATTCAGATTCAGATTTGGATTCAGGTCCAGACTCAGACTCAGACTCAGACTCAAACGAAAAAAAATCCATATTCAAGAAAAAAAGAACCATAGATTTGTACAATATAACTGTGTTTTGTGTCGTACCTGTAGGTTTAGCAAGTTTTGTTACAATGATTGGACTCTTAAGAAATTTATTTATCCAAAGATTAGATGTCGAACAAATAACAAGAATTTTACAAGAAAATTTGAATTAAATAATATTAATTCAATCCACTTTTAAATCATCTTGAAAACCAATAAAATTAAGCAATCAATCAATCATTCATTCATTCATTCATTCAGTTTGTATTAAGATAATCTTGCTACCATTTAATAATTTTATCTAGTATTATGCCGCGGTGACTGGGTGTATACAATAATAAATATTTACTTGGGTTTTTTTCCTTCAGAAAAATTAAAATGAATACAAAATTTAGTAAAATCATAATAAAAAGAAAAAAAGTTCAATATATATATTATATTATATTATATATCAACAAACTACATTTAATTATTTTTTTAAACAAGAGTATAGTTTATTGCCATTTTTTTTTCCTTTTCTTTGTTTTTTTTTTTTTTTTTTTTTTAATTGTTCGAATCCATTTCCCCCCAAACATCTATAAATTATGGTTGTTCATATTCTAGGTAAAGCTTTTAAAGGTAAAGAAGTTATTAAAATTGCATTATCATCAAAATTTTATGGTATTGGTGAAAAGACATCGACTCAACTTTGTTCAAAATTAGGCTTTTATCCATGGATGAGAATGCATCAATTAACTGAATCACAAATTTTAAATATTTCAAGTGAATTATCAAATATGACAATTGAAGATGAAGCAAGATCCATTGTTAGAAAAAATATTAATTTAAAGAAAAAAATTGGCTCTTACCAAGGTTTAAGACATGCTTTACATTTACCTGTAAGAGGTCAACATACAAAAAATAATGCAAAAACAGCAAGAAAATTAAATAAATTAGATAGAGCAGGTTAATTATAATAAATTAATAAAAATAACAAATTGTATATATATATATATATGCATGTATCCACGTATGTATCATGTAAATAAATTTTATTAAAAAAAAAAAAAAAAAAAAAATTTTTTTCATATTTCATAATCTTTTATAAATGAATCCCAATTGTTAAGTTTCAATAAATGTTTCATAGTCGGTCTTCCATGTGGACAATTCCATGGTTTATCTAATTCACTTAAATTATTAACAACTCTTTTCATTATTTTTTTATTTAATGGTTTACCAATCATTATACTACTTCTACATGCTCTCATTGCAAACATTGAACGAATTTTTGAACATTTAATATTATTAATATCATTTAATCCATCATTTTCTTTTATTAATGAAATTAATTCATTAAAATCATTTAAATCAAAAATAGTTCTCTTAGAAATTGGTAAACTGATCAACATAATTTTATCACCATCTTCATTTTCTTCAATTTTTAATTTAAATCCATTTTTTTCAAATATTTCAACATTATCTTTCACAATTAATTTATCAATAATATTAAGCTCAATTTCTTGTGGTGAAATTAATCTTTGTGATTTAAAAATTGTATTCTTCTGTAAATTCTCAAAATTAAATTTTTCATCACTTGCATGTTGATCAATAATGAATAAATCAAATTGGTTTTCTTTCATAGATTCTTTAATTGTTATAATAAATCCTAAATTAAATTGACCAACTATTTTCATCTTCTTAAAATCTAACTTCTTAATTATTAAAGTTAATTTTTTGGAAATTTCATTTATATTTTCAGCATTTTCATCTTTAATTATATTTTTAAAATTATCATGATTTTCCATATTATTAATTATTTTTTCATTAATTTCTTTAAAAATTTTAAAATTAATTTTATTAAAATTTTTCACAATCTTTAAATTTAATTGTAAAATTTTAAAATCATTAAAATCATTAGAAATTGATCTATATTTTATCTTTTCATTATCCCAAATTTTATTTGAAATCTTAACATTAATTTCTTCAGGTTCCGTCATACTAACAAATAAATCACTTTCATCACTGTTGTTTATTTTATCAGAATCATTACATTTATTTTCTTTAGCACAACACAAATCTTTTATATCATCGTTGAAATTACCATGATCATTTTTATTATCATCATCTTCTAAAAAAACTAGCTCATTTTCTTGCGTTAAATTTACTTTTTCTTCATACTTTTGGCCATCAATATCCATTTTAATATAGTTTTTAACATTATCATCATCATTTTTTTCAATTTTAGTATTTAAATCATTATCATTACTATCAGTTAAATTTCGATAAATATCAAGATTAATTGTTGACGAGTTATTTTTTCGTGATTTATCACTACCTATAGAATCCTTATCAGTGTTAATAAAAGTTGAATTAGCAATGCTTTCATCATCATCATCATCATCGTTGCTTTCTTGTTCTTGTTCTTGTTCGATTTGTGAGCTTGGTAAAGTAAAATTTTTATCTTTTATATCATTACCTTTAATATCCATAATTGAACTAAATTCAGTTACATTAAAGTTTGAATTATCATAAGAACTATCCTTGTCATTTTCTAATGAGGTTTCTTTTTTGAATCTTTTTGATGAGCGATTATTAACTTTTTCATCATTATTCTCATAATCATCGTTTATTACCCTCTTGTTTAATGAAATTGATTTAATTGATATATCTTGATTATTATAAAAATTTATTAATTCCTCTTTCAAAATTTGAATAATAAAATTTTCGTTATGAAATAGAATTGTTCTCTTATCTGGTGTTATATTAACATCAATTAAATTTGAATCAATTTCAAAATTAATAAAAAATATTGGATATTTTATATTATTTTCATTATTAAAATTTTTGAAAACTTCATTAATACACTTGTTTAAGTTTGAATAAATTATTGGCCTTTTATTAATATACAAATATTGTCTATCCTTTGTATTTCTTCCTGATCCCGCAGAATTTTTTGATATATAACCATTTAATTTAATTTTATAATTGATATTATCATCATTATTTTTGCCAAAATAATTCTTGTTTTCATTATTATATAAATTTATTATTTTTTCATTTTTCAAATTGATTTTTTCTTTATATGGGTTTAAATTTAACGATAATTCAATGGGGCAAAGACCTCTAAAAGAATTTATACCAAAAATATCAACAATTTTTTTCGATAAATTATCATTTTTATTTGTTCTCATTAGTAGATTTTTTTTACCATTTGTTTTAATATCATAAATTGAAAATTTAATTTTTTCATTAATAATTGCATAACTTTGAATCAAACCAATACATTTATTAAATTGTCTTTTAATTGTCTTAATAAAATCTTTTCTTCTCACGGGGAGTTTTTCAAAAATATTATTAATTTGAACAGTGGTACCTTTATTTCTTGATGTAATGACATTTGAGATTATTTTACCATTATGATCATATTCAATTTTATTTGCTTTTGGACTTCTTGTGGTTGTTGTTACACTTACATTTGAAATATTACACAAAGAAAATAATGCTTCGCCTCTAAACCCTAAAGTTTTAATGCTAAATATATCGTCAAATTCATACAACTTTGAGGTGTAATGTTTTAATGTTAAATTTTGAAAATTTTCACTAGATATACCACTGCCATCATCTGAACATTCAATAAGGTCAATGCCATAATTTTTAAAGATTATTTCTATTTGAGTACAATTTGCATCAATACTATTATCGATTAATTCTTTAACCGCAGAAGACAAATCAATGATGACTTGACCTGATGTGATTTTGTTTACATCGTTTATAGCGATGGGTTTGATATCTTTGGACATTATTATTACAAACTTTTAATAATAGTAGTGACTAAATCCGACTTTTTTTTCAATACCATATAGAAATATTTGTAATCCAACCAGCTCTGCTATTATATCGAATCATAAAACATGGGAAGCCTAAAGATATAAAGTCAATCAGGAATAAGTAAAAAGCTGTCATAAATTTGAAGCGTTCATTTTCAAATTCCAATTATTTTGGCGATGCTTTTTTGTTGTTGTGTTTTTTTTTTCAGACACGAAAATACACGCGTTTAGGGCTTATAGAGAACAAAGTTAGGGCTGCTATTTTGTTTTTAAAGACAGCTACTTTCAAACAAGATTAACTAAACAAAAATTAACCGTTTGATCCAGTTAATTTGCAATTCCTCTTGCATGAATCAATTACAAGAGCAATCCCTTGTGTTAGATTGCCAAACAATGTTTTGAAAACAGCAAATGGTTGTCATGGAAACGGTATTTCGTGTTTTCTTTGTTTACGTTTTTTTGTTTTGGGAAAAACGCGTAAAGAACGAATATAACGTTTGCTGTTTTTTTTGATCTGCCCAAAATTGTTTGCAAAGCTTGAACCATTTTAAAAGTGGATATCCTACAATAGTCTCCGTTTATTATTTTTCTGGTTCTTCCAATCCCTTGTTTTTTTTGTTTTAAGATAAGTACAGACGGATATTAAGAGGTTATTGCAATGGGTATTCCGGGCTTGTTGCAGCATTTAAAACCAATCCAGAGGAAAGTTTCCCTGTCAAATTATAAAACAAAAACTCTGGCAGTAGATGGTTACTCATGGCTACATCGTTCAACACTGGGTTGCTCGCATGAGTTGTTCATGAATTACAAGACTGATATGTACCTCTCATATTTCATTAAAAAATTGAAAATGTTCAAGTATTTTGGTGTAAAACCTTACTTGGTTTTTGATGGTGATAAAATTAACGTTAAAGATCACACAGAAGCAAAAAGATGTGAAAAACGTAGCGCAAATAGAAAGATAGCTTTGGACTTATTAAAGAAAGGCGAAAAACACCAAGCAATGGACTACATGAAGAAGTGTATTGATGTGACGCCTGAGATGGCCAAGTGTATTATTGATTACTGTAAACATAACTCAATAGATTACATCGTGGCCCCTTTTGAAGCAGATTCTCAAATGGTTTTTTTGGAACAAAATGGTTTTGTAGACGGCATCGTATCAGAGGATTCTGATTTAATTATTTTTGGTAGTCAAAATCTTTTGACTAAGTTAGATGAACATGGTGATGTTATTGAAATTAGCAGAAGTAGATTTAGTGACTTGCCCGAAAATTTTACGTTGGCAGGTTTAACACAAGAAGACTTAAGAACGATGGTATGCCTTTCCGGTTGTGATTATACCCATGGTTTGTGGCGAGTAGGGTTAATAACGGCATTAAAGATTGTGCAAAAGTATGGAAGTGATATTGAAACCATAATTGATATGTTTGAAAATGTTGGCAGAATAACTCCAGAACAAAAAATTCAATACTTCAACGAATTTAATTTTGCAAACTATTCTTTTCAGTTTCAACGTGTATTTTGTCCAGAAAGAAAAGAAATTGTCTCATTAAATAAAATACCTACAGAAATTTTTGAAAATGATGAAATAACAAAGGACATATTCAGTAGTATTGGTCCACTGATAAATAAGCTAACCGGCAACCGCGAATGTATCCACAACACAGATTTAGTTGATCATGAAATTCACCATCTTATTAGCACAGGTGATTTACATCCAACATATTATAATCAAACACTCATGAATAGAGAAAAATTAGCTTTAAAAAATCCAATCGAAAAGAAAAACCATTATAAACGTAGTATATTTGATATTAACAGACATTTTGTACCAACAATGTATCAGCTTTTCAACAATCCTAATATTATGCAGCATTCCCGTATTATCTAATCTTCACCATTATTTTTTGAAATTTGTTACACATCTTTAAAATATTCATATAAATGAGCTATTCAATTTTACTTTTTTTATTTCACAAGAATACCAACCCAAATAATAGATTAATTATCTGATTAATTCAGTAGAGTATGAAACGAAGATTTGACAGAAATTCATTATAACAGTCGTGATCAGTTTTTACAGTTATTTTTTTTTTTTTTGAGATGATCAAACCGAAAACACTATATTTGTTGGAAATGCTATCTGGGTTTATAAATTTGGCATATTTTTATACTTCTTAGTTTTACATTTTTCCCAAAAACACAAGAAACGGATGATAAAAGAAAGATACGTATTGAATAAAGTGAATGCACTATTGTATATTGGAATATAAATGTAGACAGAGATTAATGAGACCAATTTATATATGCACGACAATAAGCCATGGCGGGTTCAAACCATTAGTATTAAATTATATTGTTGCATATGGTAAGTAGATATATTTGTAAATTAATATGTAATAAAAAAAGAATATGAAAATTGATTTATGAACATGTGAGTAGAAGGGGAATTACTGATTCCCCAAATAATAAATAATTGGATAATCGATAATGCAAATATGATAAATAACAAAAAAAAAAGAAATAAAAAATAAATCAAAAAAAAACAAATTACAACAAAAATTTGAGTTAAAATTGTAAAATTGAATTTTTTGGAAATGGGCCTCTTTCCTGTTCTTTTCTTAAAATGAATTATTCTAATTTAGCAAATTTTTTCAAATTTTCGTAACACAAATAACTGATAGAGACTGCAGGGCAAACTTTTGCTAAAGTTGGAACCAAACCTTTATACAGACCTTGATAACCCTCTCTTTTAACAGTTTGTATTAAGACATCTCTGAAACCGTTATATTTATAAGGATGTGCATACGTACCTTGGGCCTGAAGTCTAGTTCTCAATAAATTAATTGGATACACAACCGTAGCACCAACAGTACCACTAAACGCACCAAGTGGCAAGACCACAAGATTGCTTAAATTGACATCTTTTTCTTTCATTCCCAATTTTTTTGCCTTTCTGGAAATCAGCATCTTTTTTAATGCCGAAAAGGTACCAAGATCCAAAGCTGCATATGGGAAAATACCAAGAACACCTGCAGTAACACCTCTGTAAAACATTTTAATCCCACCTTCCCCATACATTTGTTTAGCGGTCGTAATTAATAATTTTTCACCTTTTAAGCTTGCCTCAAGGGGAGCACATTGTATTCTAAATTTCAACGTATCAATTGGATACACAGAAAATTGAGCTACCACACCGGCCAAACCACCAGCTATATACGTTGAAACTTTTGATAAGTCGCTCGTATCGCGTAGACCTTCCAATCGTGCCATAACTTTTTTGGTTACTTCAAAACTGCCAAACTTTATGGAACTTTCTGGAAAAACTTTGAACGCATTCAATCCATTTCCTACATAAAAAGCTCTTAAACCACCTTGTCTATAAAGTGTTGTAATAGCCTTAATTATAGGAGATTTAATTTTCTTCATATCAGCTTTCGGATTTTTAGCCAGCAAAACCTCTTTGGAGTTTAACAAGGTAGACGATAGATCTGTTCTTGCAATTAAAAATACTTTCATTCTATCAAACGGAGCAGTACACGTCCTTGAAATCACACCAGAGACACCGCCAGCTAGAAAATAACCAAACCCTCGAATAATTTCATTTATCAATGTTACATCACCTTCAGAAGACAAATCGACGTCTTCTTGAAATAAATAATAGTATGAATATGCAGTATGCAGTCTTGAACCCTTCCGCCTTGGTATTAATAACAGAAAATCTCTCCATTCATTGTACGTTATAACCGGGGCTTCATCTTTATTCTTTAGTCTTTTGTCAGCAAATGCCCATTTGATAAATGCGGTAAATTTAGAAATTTTATGCAAATTTTTATTAGCTCCACTTACATCATCATTGCTAATTTTAATATGATTTTCTTTCTCGATGTCAGCCAAGTACTGTGATACTTCGTTGAGTCTAATAACACCATCGTTGTCTTCATCTATCTTTTTAAAACCCTTTTTTATTTCCGTTTCTGCAGAGGCTGCAAATTTTTTGAAGTCTTCAAAATCTACAATGGAATCATTATTATAATCCATACTACGAAATATATCTGACATCGCGACTTCGCTATCTTTTAACGGATGGTTTTGATCATTGAAGGCTTGCTTTAAAGTCAGATAGTCCAAAAAGCCGTTGTGTTTCAGATCCAGTCTCTCAAAGACAGCCTTGTATCTGGCATTTCTCTGACTTTCAGTTTCTAGGCGCACATTGAGTTCTTCTTTTCGTACCATTCCTCTGACTTTTCTTCCACTTCCTCGACAATACAAATTAGATAAGTACGTGCCCGCCTTATGAACGTTCGACTGTACTCTACAGTAACACCTCTTCAACCACCAGGAAAACAATAGTTGTGCTTAGTGACTTCTCATGTGCCATCACAAAAATATTATTGTTTTCCTGTTGGAGTTTCATCGAAAATTGTAAAACTGAAATTTTTAAATGGATCGTTCCAAGTGATTAAAATCAAACTGAAAAATAAGCAACAAACGGCCCCTTTTACAAAACAGCATCGTATTGAAAGGCGTGAGAAGAAGTGGTCAAGAGAAATAATTGGCACATTGCATACACAGGCAGGAGATCTAGACCAGCTCACCAACTAAGCATTAAGCTGGAATTGTAATTTTAGTTTATTTAAATAAAATGCCAAAATTAGAACAATTTGAAATCAAGAAATATTGGCAAATCTTTTCAGGTCTCAAGCCGGTAGAAAACAAGGTGAATCATGACCAGGTCCAACCAATTTTATATAATTCCAAACAGGATTCTTCTGTATTGAATAAAATTTGGTTTTTAGCCGATATCGATGATGATGACAGCTTAGATTTTGAAGAATTTGTCATATGTATGAGATTAATTTTTGATATGGTCAATAAAAACATTGATTCTGTACCAGATGAACTACCAGATTGGTTGATTCCTGGAAGTAAGGCCAAATTAGTAAAGGAAAGAAAGAAAAGAAAACAACAGGAAAATGCAGATATTCCAAAAACTGAACCACCAAAGATAGATTGGTATATTTCTCCAGAAGATCTGAAAAATTATAACAGCATTTTAGACTCATGCTCAGCAGCTACAGATGGTACCTTTACATTTTCATCTATATCTCTTGTTTTGAAATCAAAATTTTTTAATGTAGGTACAAGTGATTTTGAAAGCGCCTGGAAACTTGTTAATCCAAAAAATTTAGCTTCGATTGATAAGGATCCAATTTTATATTATATTCACATTTTAAGACAACGTAACGATGTTGGTGCAATTATTCCATCTGATATACCTAAGGCATTAGCTGAAGTTTTTACTAAACAAGAGATTCAATATAACTTAAACTCTGAACAAGCAAATGTGAAAAGAACTACTCCTACTGTGAGGGAAAGCGCAAAAATATCTAATGTGACGAGTACTCCCTCTAAACAAGACATTTCTTCAACGGCTACAATACCATCGCAACCAATTACTTTAGACGTTGATTTGAAAAATGTTACACCAGCAAAAGCAAGAATTTTAAGAAACCAATTCGAAGGTCTTTTGAAATACAAGAAAAAGCAAGTTCTTGAAAGTATAAAAGCATCTAATGATGTAAATTTTAATGCAATTAACATGAAAAGCATTACGGAAGATCTCGAAAATATTGAACAACAAGTTAATATTTTGGAATCTTATCTAGAAAATAAGAAGAATGAGTTAAGGACAATAGAAAAGGAAATTCAATTACTAAAATAATTTAATAAATAAAATTAGATACACTTTCATTTTTTGACAACATCCGATTTTTTAATTTTACTCCATCCAAACTTGTAATGATCGTTTTTTTGTTTTTTAAACAGTAAATAAGATTGTATGTATATCGAGTGTAAATTTTAATTAATGATAATAAAATCAACTAAATCCACATCGAATGTCTTTTTTGTTTAAAAAATGACAAAGTACAATTATCTACTATTAAGTACTAAATAATAATATTTACTCAAAAAATATAAATATATACAATGCTGCAGTATTTCATGACTCGAACGATCGTTTGGCGAACAAAACTGCGTTCTTGACAAAGTTCGATTCCTCTGGTTTGAGCAGACCCACGCCATTCAATTCATCAAAAATCAAAGACACTTCCTCTAAAAATTCTAATGATTCAATAAATTGTTCTTCCAAATTTGGAATTGTCTTGTATGTATTAAATTCGGTTGCAACTAAAGATAATGCATCGCTTTTAGTATTACCGTTATGGAGATATTTTTGAAGAAAAAATTCCCACATCATTGCCATAATTGTATTCGGTGAAACAAGTTTGAATAAAGATTGCTTGACTATTTTTTGACACCAATCATTATTACTTAAAGATAATCGATCAAACTCATCCGATGTTAATGATACCACTAAAATAGATTCAAATAATTCACACATATTCTTTTTTACAAAATCGAGATGGTTCCTAAATATTAATGTTTTCTTATCTATCGGACCATGAAAATTTGATGGTTTCTGCTTTATTTGAAATAAAGTCAATAATCGAGTCAAAATTAATATATATTGATATTCTGTAGGAAATAGTTGTAAAGTTAACTTAGACAATGCTGAAGATACAGGCGGATTGGTTTCTTCACATAATGAAAGCACATTCATTTTGAGAAACATAAGTAAAATTAGTATATTTTCCTGGTATTTTGCACTAATTGTCGGGAATTTATTAAAACTTAGCAATATATGGCCCCATCGATTGGACACAAGTATTTTTTTTTGAACGTCAAAATCAAAAAAATCTAACAGTACTAAAAATCTCAAAAATGTACTTGATAATAATTCAAAATTAGTATTTATTCTTTTCATTACGGAAACTTCAGATGAGGAAATCCCAGAAAAACAAATGAAATCCTTATTAAAATCAAGAGATGCATTTATGGTAGAAATGAAGGTGGATATATTAAACTCTTGAGTACATCCTTCTGCCTTGACAACCAATTGCTTTATGTTATTATTTAATGGCATCGAACTCAAATTATTTGAAACACAGAATGGCTCTTTTGGCGCATACCATGTAATGTAATCTATTCTTTTTTTTTGGTAGTATCGATTGATCACATGAGTTAATAGATTAATTTCATGTTCTTTAAAAATTTTAACTGATTTTTTAATGAGCAATCTATATGAATTTGTGGAGCCACCATCACAAGGAGGTTCTTCAGGATATACACCAGTGGTTATTGCGTCAAGCAAACGACCTCTGATTATACCCAAAGATTTATAAAAATAAAATTCATTGGGCAACTTTTGACCTATGACATCATGTAAATCAGAAGGAATTTTAAATTTTGAAATGGACGCTGCATTATTAACCTCTGATTCTAAGTCTCTACCTAAAATATCATCATTTTTTACAGACTTTTGCGTTCGTTTCGGTACTTTGAAGTGGCTTTCTCCCGCCTGAATCTGTTTGGTATATATATCGACCGTGCCATCAACATTTAAAACAGGCATATATCTTAAAGCAGATATACCTCTTTTATATTTTAAAACATTTTCCAAACCAAAAGAATCTTTTAATGATAGTTGGTAAGCATATATGTTGAGTCCATTAGAAACTAACTGCAAAGCAATATCGAATATTTGGGATACAGGGTATATCTGTAACGGAGGAAGTGTAGATGGCTGAAGATCATTTCCAACAGCCATGCAAATATCAATAAATTCATCGTAAGATAATCTAAATTCTGTAAGGACTCTTTGACAGTCCGTATATCGTATTTCTTTATTTGGAAATTCCATTCCCAAAATAAACCTTTCCACGTAAGGAAGCATCAGACATTCTGTTGGACCATAAATGGAATCAATGCACCCGTTGTCTAAAAGATATCCTAATTGAAACCACGAGCAGTATGGAGCAACTTGATATGTAATATTATGATCGATTAAATATGAAATTAAATCCGATTGAAACTCCGTGCTGTCTGATATAGGAGTGTGGCTAAAGGGTTCTGTAGGATGAATGGGTTGATCAAGATATGTTTCACTTTTCCTTTTGATTAAATTGTTCCATTGGGACCATGCTTTGTATCTTTGATAATATTTTATTTCTTTAGGTGATTTGTTATTCTGGCTCAAATTAGATGCCAATGATGATGCTGCTGCCACAGTAGAAGCGGAGGCATCAAAAAAACCAGTGCCTAATAATTGATTGTACAATAGCGAACCATTAAATATAAATACAGGGGTTATATTGCAATCTTTGAAAATTTTCAAATCACTCTCCAGATACGTCAGTAAGCTCCTGGGAAACCCACCGATTCCATCTAAATATTGTTCTCGTTTACCATTCAATATCCTTGATAAATAGTGATTGACATCTATCCCCAAAGTTGAATCTTTTAATAATTCTATTGGACTTGATCCTACTTGACCTCTTTCGAATAGCAAACTTTCCAGTGATTTGATTGGCATTTCGATAAACTGCCGTTCCAAAAAGTAAAATCTCCATTAAAATTACCAAATCCTAAAACAAAACCATTAATTCCATTATTATATAAAATGATATATAAAGCGGGAAGTCAAATATTTGTGTTCCTCATTTTGCTTTTTCAAACGGGATTGCTGGGTACCCTTTTTTGAGATTTAGCAAAAGATGATCAAAATCGTCCCCTAAGTTCAAAATTCGTTAATTTAGATATTTCATGTTTTCGGTTTTTCTCTTACTCAAAGTGATCTTGAAATTACCAGAACTGCCTGCAAAATTTAAACAATGGAAAAACAATATTAAATTTAATCTTTCATTTACCAAAGCTCCAAATTAAAAAAAATATAATAATGATAAATTTTCTTCAATCCGGTAATAAAAATAAATAAATTGCAACAGTATCAAATATTTCATTTACTAATAAAGCGGATAACTTTATTTCAAAGACATTAGTCTTGCGCTTCTATCCTTTAAGTTTTTATAACGTTTTAGGAGCAATGCTGCCCTTTTCTTCAAAGTAGCTAATTTAACAACAGCACTCTTTAATTCTTCATCTTCGTATAATAAGCTGGATTCTCTTTTAATCGATTCTCTTATGTTCCTTAGCTCCAATATTAAAATTGCTTGAGATTCCCTCAGCTCATTGATTGACTGGTAAATACCATCTAAATTGGTCGAAAGGACGGAATATATACATAATTCTACCGGGTGAACGGCCTCGTGTACTGCTTCTTGCATTTCAGTAACAATTTTCGCTTTAACCTCACTTTTATAACAAGAAGTATATTCAAAGTTGTTCTCCTGTTTGTTCAATTAATTTATAGTTTTCTCGCTCTATTATTGGGAATAAGCGGACATGCGCCAAAAGAACATGAATCTGAAAAAAAGACCAGTCCGTCCCTTCATGCTATAAAAGAGGTATTAATTAAACATCTCAATTTTATTTTTAAAATGTAGTTATACTAGGAACAAAAGACTCTAGTAAAAGTATTTAATTTACAAAACTTATATTTTCGAGAACTGAAAAAAAGAGAAAAGTTTCCCACTAATCATCATCATAATCATTGCTGTCCTTCTTTTTGATTTTTTTGTTTTCTCCAAGGACAGTTTTTCTAACTATGCCAACAGTGTGAATACCAGTTTTCACAGCACTTGAACCAGCTTTGATACCTGTGGTAAGACCCATAGCAGAGAAATCTTCAATTTTTTTTGCTTGTTTAGCAATGTTGAAAACGTATTTTGGACAAAACGAAAATTCCATTTTAACTTTACCAACAATTTTACCGGAAGTGGTTTCTACAGAAGCATCGATAGGTGTAATATTGTCAGGGTCAATATCAGCTAATGGAATGGTAGATTGACCAATAAATTTGTTTTCCCCACTTTTGTTCATGTCAAGAATACGAATGAAAAGATAATCATTCACACGATTAGTAATTTCTAATGATGTAGTTTCGTTCCATGTTGGATTAGGCGTTCTTTTCTGTGGCTTTGTTTTAAATATGGTTTCACTAGAATCATTCAAATATAACTTCATGTATGGATCCATACGGCTACTGCTAGAAATCAAATTCTCTGCCCCCTTGCATGTAACCGTCAAACTACCGGTATTAGTTATCAAATCAGCTTGTGGAAGTTTTCTAACAGGTATTGGAAACCAAGAGGCCTGCACTACAAGTCTAGCAGTTGATAAACCAGTTAGTGTGATAATAGAGGGTTTATCGTAACAATTTTTGATTAATTCCATTGTAGGAACTGCAACTTCAGAAATACAATCATTCAACTTATTTGCATCCTTATTCTTAGTTACCCTAAAAGTCGTAACAGACCATTCCAATTCTGGGATCATCGCATCTAAAATCCAGCCTGTCTTGATTGTTCTAATTGAAACTTTTGGCGAAGTATAACGTGAGTACGCCCCTGCATCAAAAAAAGACTGAACATAAAGCCCTGGTTCAGGAAGTTCCCCACCAAGTACTGTAATTGACATCACACCAGATGTATATTGTACGAGTTCATCAATATCAAATTTGATTTTATTGCTGTACATTCCTTCAGATTCTTTTATTAAATTGTACTCCTTTTCTTCTTTCTCTTTGTCTTTGCTTGAAATTTTTTGTCCTTTCGCAATTGCACTGCTACGCTTCTCGTCAATTTGTTTTCTTTTTGTTCTTAATAGATCTAGCTCTTTTATTTCATCCAAAGTTAATATTGGAAGAGTTGGATAAAACGATACATAGTATGTAATTTCGCCTTGACTTTTATTTTTACGTACCAATTTTCCAACTTGTGGCGTTTCGTTAACGTTTTCAATATATCTGTCATCTGCATCTTTTTCAAACATTTTCTGCAGTTGTAAGTCAAGTTTGCCCAGTGAATGACTGTCGCCAATGGAATCCGAACCTACACATTCAACAGTTATTTTTTGATTTGGAGAAGACACAGCTACATATAAAGCCTGGTTCCAAATAGGATTTTTGGATTCCAATATTTGATTTGTTCTTGCCTTAACAGAATCATTAACTAAAATATTTACATAAGAATCTGGCGATTTCATTTTTTCGATACTCTTCAAATCATTAGCTTTATTGACAAATATTCTCATAACACCGATTGGAGGATTATAAACAAGTGCTTTTACTTTCTCATCAAATTTTACCCCTTTCCAATATGTTTTTATGTTTATTTTCCCTTTGCCATCTTTTAATGGAATCCAATTATTATCAATTTTTTTTCTGTCTATAAAATCATTAAGCATTTGAACAGTTGATCCAATAATTTTATTTTTATTATCCTTAACTACCAATTTACATCTGGTACCACTTCTATTGACGACAATGAACTCATGGCCTGAATTCCAAAAATACTTAGCTTTTTTTGTTGCTTTCTTGGTGGTTAAAACTAAATTTCCATTAATAAATAGTTCGACATAAGCACTAAAATTTTTATTTGTTTTTTCTAAACCATAAGCTTCCTTGATTGCTATTTTAGATAAACCTGTGTTCAACTCAGGTGGCTCTTCAATTGTTCCATCGGGCAACTTTTTTTTATTCAAAGTCGGATAAAAGTTCAAATCATAGTTTAAAGTACCAACAGATATAGAACCTTTCAAAAATGTGGAACTTCGATCTTTGGCAATAGCGTTAGCACGCAGTTGAGACAGGTTGACATCCACGGTACCAAGTAAAAATTCTTCACCTGTTTCGCTTTTATCATAAAGTGTAATGGTTAACGGTTGAGTGAAAGACTGCAAAATAAAATGAAGCGATTCATCCCATGTTGGATTCAATGAATTATTAATAACTTTTGATTCAGCAACTACTTTATTGTTTAAAATAAGTTTAATAAAAGGGTTGGTAGATGACTTGAAAATAGATGGAGGTTTTCTTATATTAGTGGCATTTTTCAATTTTATCTTTACGACACCCCTCGATATTTCAGATTTTGACATTAATTCTGGAATATTTATTTGAAATGAAAATGGAGGAAGAAGTAATGGTCCCATAAATTTTGAACCTAAATATTTGATTAAAGGGTATAATCCTGGAATCGACATTAGTTCCCAATTAAAAATGGAATCTCCAAGCATATGAAATATAAAATCTACATCTGGGACATCCAATAATTGGATATTTATTGTTTCTATATGTGGAAAAGCAGCCATTAACTGAAATTTCAATCTGAGATTAAATCTAAATGATAAAGAAGAAAGTGAAACGGGAAGGGTCAATGGACCTATTTTTGCCTTCACAACTGCTTTTTGATTAACATAATTTTTAAACTTTTTAAAATCCATATCAGCAAGATCATGTGGAGTAAATGAAGCTGCCCAATCCATGACAATAACATCAGAAGCTGTTCCTTGGAAAGTTTTGACACGGTCAATTCTGGGTGGTTTAATACCCAATGTGAACTCGTCTATCCATATAGCTTTAAAGAAATTAGGAATGCTCGTATTTTTTGCAAGGATCCCGTTCACTTGAACTGCCACATCCTCTGAAACTTTTGGTTCAATTATCGGCCAGTATTTCTCAAGAAAACTATTTAGCCATTCCATTGATTCGTAATCATTCTCCACTTTTTCAACCGCTAACTCTTTTTCAATTAAATTTCTTATTGAAATTCTATACTTCATAGCAGATGTCCTATACAATAGAGACAACCCAAGCATAATGAAAAATACTGGAGCTAAAGAAAACTTAAAATAACCTAAAAAAAATGATAAAAACCCCGATATACCAAAAATTGCAACTGAATGATACCAATCTCCATAAAATTTATTGGGGATTAAGTCGCTTAAAATCGTATCATTATTTAGTCCTCGAACTTCGTCCTGTCCAGTTAAAGCATCACCATCTTCCCAGCCACCAACTTGTTTCCATCCGACGTAAGATGCTTGCTTAGCTTTTCTTGCCAAACCATTAGCATTGGTGGTTATTTCCTTGTCTTTGGAAAAATTATTACTCTCACTAATCAAAGTTTCTTTTTTCTTATCTTGAATATTTAAGCTAGAATCTATTTTTGTATCTGAGGTTCCCCCTTCCATCTTGAGCGATTTGGTGTTGGGAGCCATCTCAACATATGATTTTATCTTATATTTTACTTAACTGTTTTTTTTAAAGTTGTTGTTTTCTATATCAACAATAGTTCAAAATGGCTTGATATTTTTATTTGTTTGTTTTGATTTTCACTGATATGTTGCTTGCTTCCTTTTTTTTTTCACCGCCAAAAATACGTTTCGTAGAGCCAGGTTCTCGAGCAATAGACAAAACCGGTAATAAGAATTTTGCAGCTCGGACAAGTATGCGTCTTCTGTATTACATAAAGCATTTAAAGTATCTAAGAAAAAAAAGAGTTCAGCCTTCTAGAAAACTGAAAATTAGACTGTACTTTTTCGTAACGACGCAAGTGCGTCATACCTCTCATATAATTTGATTATTACATAAAAATATAATTTATATCTGGTTACAATATACAAGATGACGAATCTTAAATGACCAAAAATCTGCGATATGAATTCAATATAATAAAACCTTAACGGAACTTTTTTTCGTGAGTAAGGTTTTCAAAACTTTGCAAAGAAGAATGGTTGAATCAGATGCAATTAGTGAATTGTCCTTTGGATCCAAATAACTTGCATCCAAAAAAATATCTAGTTTATCTTTACCTTCGAAAAAAACCTCAAGACTTTCCAAAATTTTTTCCATTCTAGCTGGACTAGCGATGAAATATCTAATATTAGAAAATTTCTTGGACTTTTTATCAAAAACCAAATCCACTGTCTTGAGATCATCCTTAAGTTTATTCTTTGAAAATAACTTCACACAATCTTTATTTTTATTCAAAGTTCTGAAAACATCAGCAATTCTAATATTTGACATCGAAAAAATAATAGTTTTTGGTGCCTTTGAAAATTGCTGAACAAATTCTGGAATATTCTCTAAATTACGTTCTTTTTCAAACTTTGCAGTGGATAAAAAATCTGCTTTTTTTAAGTAAAGTTCTTCTAATTCCAAAGCACTCAAGGCCGGATTCTTTTCACGGATAATATGAGCAAAATACTCTGCGATTTCTTCAGGTGATGCTTTTGGTAAACTTTTTTTTTTAGATATTTCGTATTCGATTTGTGCCTTCTTCTTTTCCTGTAATTTTGAGTTTTTTGAAAGTTTCTTTTGTCTCTTTGAAAGTTTTCTTTCTTCCTCAACTTCTTTTTCGTTAACTTCAAATGATCTTTTGTTTTCTTGATCAATTTCTAAACTATCCACTTCAATACTTTCAGCATTAGATAAGTTAACATTGTTCTCACTGCCTAAATCATACTCGTATAGTAAGCCATCATCCAAATCATCTGGATTGGACATTATGCGTCAGTTATTCGAATTTCTACTTTTAAGTTATTTTTTTTTAATCTGATATCTATGAGTTCCTGCCATTATGTACTTATTTTTCAACTGTTTTAACGCGATCGCATATTAATACAATAAAAAAAATTTTCAAAATTTAAAAACCCACTCATCACAAAAACGTTATGCAATAAGGCAACTGAAACGAATATTTTCATCATAGTGACAATCAAAAGGATTCCGATTAATTTTAGATATTGATTAATTTTAAAAAAAATATTATAATTAACTGATCTATAAAATTTGAAACCGAAAGCAGGAAAATGAATTTCTGTTTATAGAAAAGTTGCTTAGGTCTTTCGCAGTGTTACGAAAAACATACGAAATTAGTTTGATTTCTCATGCCAGGGTTCAATAGAAACACAATACAACGTATATCTTTGACTTCTATTGTAAATTAATTCAACATCGCTGGAAAACGATGTGGAAAAAAAGTCTCACTCACAAATTTTTCAAAATTTGTTTTTTATCGAGTATATGGCTGTTTAATTGTCCCATAAATATTATAGGCTCATGACCATGTATTTTAGAACATATCACACAATAGAATTATACCGTTTATAGTAACACCAGTATTAGAAAAATGAAATGGAATTAGAAAATAATTTAACATTTTAGAAAAATTAATGGGGTTAGAAGTTTAAGTGGAATCTGGCATGCGTTTTAAGCACCGAAGGCAATATAACTTGAATGAGCAAACCCTATTTTATGCTAATCGGTTTAACAAAGTTATTTTCCAGTGTGAAAATAGACATCAAAGATTTGCACTTGGTTAAAAGTGAGTCACCTTTTTTAGCAGGGTTGAAGCATGGTGAAGATATCGATAATAGATTTACTACAAGAAAACTCAATCTAGGGCATTTTAAACACTTAAGATTTCAATATCCTATTTTATCTTGAGATATAGTTGGTAATATATAGTATTTACTAGATATGTTTTCAACATTAATGTCTTGTATCTTTGTCTTCTTGCGTTATGAGATTGGACCATTAAATTCCTATAGAAATTTTAAATTTATTATACACAGACTACTTCAATTTACAGAATAAAACGGATGAGAAGCGCAAAAGATAATATAAGTCGAGAACTATATTATAATAGACAGATGGCTCGTAAAAATTAATATTATATTTATTTGGAATGAAGTAGACATTTTATTAGTTAATTTATTATTATGTGTCCTTTGAAAGTTAGTTGGATCTCATTCTTTTATATCACAAATGTATATAAAAATTTTTATAATCTCGTTTTGCTCTCTGAAAAACAAAGACGAAAAACATTGATTGTCACCGTAATATATGATATATATTCTAACAATTGCAGTATAAGAAATCCCAGTTAAAATGATGGTGTTTACAAATGTGATGTGTTAGTTGTGAAATTCTGAAAAGTATAAATACCAGGTCATTGTATTAATATCCTGGATATAATTTGAAGAATTCCTTTATAAATATTTTATATAATTTTGTATTTTAGTTAACAATAAAACTAACAAACAATTAATTTTCGATCCGATCTTCTGAATAATATAATCTTTCGTTATATTATTATTTTGCGCTTCCCATCTGTTATAATTCTGATTTGTGTGACAAAGTGTTTTTGTAATAAAAACTGTGATAGTGGACTCTGTGGTTCTATGGGAATATAGTTTCAATGGCTTATTAGTACTTGAACAACTAATAAGAGTATTATATTCTATATAACTAAATACGTGGTTCGGGAGTTATATATATCTATGAACTTGGGTCTTCAGTGATCTAGGTTCTCTTGGTCGTGAGTTCTCTCTGTTCTCTTGTCTTCTTGTCTTGGTCATCTTGGTTTTTGACTTATTTAACTTGACTTGTTTTTCTCAATCGCGGCGACGTTGACATTGTAAATGCAAATTTTCATTGATCGTCATACGTGACGTATTTACACAAATTTGTCAATTAACAAGTGGTTTCTTGAGATACAAACTTCAAATTAAGTCAATCACTTTCTAACATAATAACAATCGTTAACAAGCATTTCTAGCTAGGTTTTATAATTATTATAATGCTTGCTTTAACGATATCATGTTATTACAAAAATGTTATAGGTGTTACCCAATTCGAAAAACTATAACCAAAAAGAGTATACGCGCCGCTGAGCCGAAGCCCCACTAAGCCGAATCTTATCAATATGTAGCTATATAGAAAGTATATAGATCGGACATGCGGATGCATGACTCCGGGATTGGAGTATTACCGGAGATGGATGAAACTTACTGGACTAGGAAATAAGGGGCACATATTGGAGAAAGCTCATATGAGACTGATGGATTCAGGTCTAGAACCATCAGCTCATTCAATAATTCCAAAAAGTATAAAAGGCCATTGATTCTCACACTTTAGAAATATTTAGTTCGTTTTATTTATATTTCATATTTTATATTTAGCAATAAAAAGTCAGTGTTTTCTCACTTTAAAAAAAACAGAAATGTATTGATTTCTTCCGGATTATAAGTTTTATATAATGAAAATATTTAATATTTTGATATCAGATTTTTTATGTTAAAGTTTGAATTACCTTCCAATAAGTATGCGGCCTTATCTCCTTGAGTATATTCAATGTTAGGTTCCGGTACGATTTAAACTGAACAGTAACGCGTAAGTTATTATAAAAATTCCTTCTAT
>JAJLYD010000246.1:0-10010 GCA_030571615.1 Jamesozyma hellenica | reverse complement strand
GTATCTATATATCTAGATGTTATATAAAATACGTTGATGTAATCAACGTTATTGTACTTGTTGTTTGTTTTAACTCTTTGTTGTTTACTCCTTATTCTTGCTTCTTTAAATCACGTGCCATTATTATATGTGCGGGTAAATAAAGATTATCACTTTATACGAAATTAACCATGTGATAACATTTTGGCAATCCCAAAACAATACAGAAATTTAAGGCAACTTGGCCGAGTGGTTAAGGCGAAAGATTAGAAATCTTTTGGGCTCTGCCCGCGCAGGTTCGAATCCTGCAGTTGTCGTTACTTTTTTGCTTAAAATTAAAAATTATTGTGTAATATATGAAGATATCGTAGGCCGAATGTCAACCTCAATTGTTCATGACGTGATACTTGATAAAGAATACTTGTTTGGTTTGACTAAAGAATTAGGTTTTTTTAATGTAAGACATAGAAATCGATGAGAATGATATTTGGAAAAGAGAAATATCATCATGTGATTAGAAAAGTGTCCAGTCGTATGGACACCGTGATATGTAGTGTGTGTGTAAGCAGTATGTACGGAGGTCTCGTAGAAAGTGTGTTTCTCGAGAAACACATTCGTTCGTCGTCGAGTTGTCGACGGACGACGATATATATATATATATATATAGATGAATTGTCGGCCGGGACAATTCATGTTTCTTATCTTTTAGAAAAGAAAGGAACCAACTTAGTTTTAGATTAGAAAACGAAGGGCAGGATTGTTAGTAAAGTCATGATCCGTATTCTTATCTTTTATGTGTAAAAGGACTCTGATTATTCTTAACCTTTAAAAGAATAAAGGGAGTTAGGAACATTAAATACGTTTATTAGATATAGTACTAGAAGTATTATATTATCAAGATATTAATATTTGCTGGAACGGAAATAACTAAATGGTACTATTTTATTACACGATTTATTTTAAGATATCAAGATTTATACGTGGAATTGTTAGAAATAACAAGAACACTGTAATTTTAGGAAGAAGGAAATTTGAAAATGGGTGCAACAATGACGAGATGCATGAAAAAATTTTCACACTTTTGAATAATAACGAACTAATGTCATCATCCAATAACATAAACTCTACTAGTATTAAACATTTAGAACAATATTATTGTTAACGGATAATTATAACAATCATAAGAATTACAAGCAACAAAAATTTGTAATTGGCGCTAGATATCTTCATATATTACAAAATATATATGATGCTTCCAGTCGGATTTGAACCGACGATCTCCACATTACTAGTGTGGCGCCTTACCAACTTGGCCATAGAAGCAATTTTTTGTTGTTTTGTAATAACATGATATCGTTAAAGCAAACATTATAATAATTGTAAAACTAGCTATAAATGCGGGTTAACGATTGTTATTATGTTAGAATGTTATTGACTTAATTTGACGTTTGTATCTCAAGAAACCAGTTGTTAATTGACAAATTTGTGTAAATACGTCACATATGACGATCGATAAAAATTTGCATTTACAAAGTCAACGTCGCCGCGATTGAGAAAAACAAGTCAAGTTAAATAAGTCAAGAACCAAGATCACAAGACCCAGAGAACATACAGATATAACCACAGAGAACCACGTCCATAGATAGATAACCCCAGAACCACGTCCATAGTTATATAGAATATATATACCCTTATTAGTTGTTCAAGTACTAATAAGCCATTGTAAATATATTCCCCAGATATCCACATAGAAACCCAGATCCCCCTATCACATGTTTATTATTGTATTTAGAAAAGAAACAAAAAAATAAAAAGTAATTTAAGGGATAAGAACAATTTAGAACTTCATAGAAGATTTGATTACTAATATTAAGACTAGATTAAGGGATTTAATCTAGTTGCAATTTGCTGATGTTAAACATATAAAAGGGCAACGAATTCTCACCGTTAAATGAATTTCATTATCATTTCATATTCACTTTTTATCTTCTATAATTATATAAGAAGAACAAGAATAATAATTAAAATACTTTCGATCCGAGTGATTACTTTACCACATTTATTGTATTTAGAAAAGAAATGAAAAATGAAAAGTAATTTAAGAGATAGAACAACTTAGAACCTCATAGAAGATTTGATTACTAATATTAAGGTTAGATTAAGGGATCTAATATTAAGGTTAGATTAAGAGATTTAACCTAATTGCAATTTGCTGATGTTAAACATATAAAAGGGTAACGAATTCTCACCGTTAAATGAATTCTCATTATCATTTCATATTCACTTTTTATCTTCTATAATAATAATAACAAGAATAATAATTAAAATACTTTTGATCCGAGTGAATACATTACCACATTGTTCTAATATAGGTGTTACCTAATTCGCAAAACCATAACCAAAAATACTATACCCGCCGCTGAGCCGAAGTTCCACTAAGCCGAATATTATCAATATGTAGCTATATCGAAAGTATATAGGTCGGACATACGGGATGAATGGCTCTGCGATTGGAGTATTACCGGATATGGTTGGAACTTACTGGAATAGGAAATAAAGGGCACATATTGAAGAAAGCCCATATGAGACTGATGGATTCAGGTCTAGAACCATCAGCTCATTTAACGATTCCAAAAAGTATAAAAGGCCGTTGATTATCCCACTTTAAAGTATTTGGTTAATCCTTATTTCTATTTTTAAGAAGAATTTGGTTCTTGTTATAAGAATCTGAAGACATTTTAGATATATAAATTTAGTGTTTTATCTTAATCGAGATTTTCCCTGTTGGGTTTCTCTTCTATACAAATTTTATTATACAAATATTCTAATTTATTATACATTTTTTTCTTTTTATTGTTCGCTCGATGAAAAGTTTTCCATCGTCATCGCGGTTTTTCGCAAAACGTTTGGATCATCAATTGAGCATTTCATCGTACATTACGATAGCAGGATTTTTGTATCAATAAATCCAACATATTTTATATTTTATATTTAGTATATAAAAAAAACGAGTAATAAATAATACATAACTTGGATCAAAAGTTATATTACAACATTTTTTATGATATAGTGATATCCCTAAATTTGCTCTAATTGATCTAATGTACAACCCGATCTAATCTTGAATATGGTAGTCCTGATGTAGTTATTATTGAAAAAGTTAAAAGAAAATATATTAAATATAGATTCGTAATAATTGTTTGATAACAACTAATAGTTGATATAGTTAATCTGGATATATCTACTTGACATTGTTTAGTGGTTTTCTGGTAATAATATACCTGTTTTATATTATTTTTTTCTCATGTGTATATAAAATATAAAGAAATAAAATATGTAATATAAAATTGTTGGAAAAGGTGTCAATAGCAGAATAACAAAAACTATGTGTATTGTCCGGCTATTTATACTTTTCTGAACATGGAAATAAGTCGAGAACGTGTTATAACGGGCTCATGGATTATAACCGTTTAGGTCGAATATTACCATAAATTTTATTACTACATTGAGAATTGCACTTCCAATCTGGCGAAAAACCGTTATAGGGGCTAATTCTAACAATCACCGTAGTAATAAATTCTGAAAAATATAAATTAATAAAAAATAGTAAAAGAAGAAATATGAAAGTTATGGTGAAGGGTATCAATAGCAGAGTAATAAAAAAGGTGTATTATCCTACCATTTATACTTTTCAAAACATGGAAAATAAGTCGAAAATGTGTCATAACGGGCACATGTATTATATCCGTTTAGGTCCAATATTACCATAAGTTTTATTACTGCATTGGGAATTGCACCTCCCATTTGGCAAAAAAGCCGTTATATGTGTTAATTTTAACAATTACAGTAGTAATAAATTCTGGCAATTTTTTTTAGAACATAACGTGTATTTCAAAGATTATTGTTTTTGAATTTTTCAAAATGCAAAATTTGGTAATATACTCAGTTTTTTGATTTAAAAAAATAAAAATCAAACGCAAAATAAATTTCATTTTCCATTTTAGCTTACTAGTGCTTGTTGTGTATGACATTGCTTTGTAACAGAAAAGTTTTAAGACATTCTCAAGTACAAAACCATAATATTGATGCATTTACAAAAATGTTGTGCACACAGACTTGATGAAGTATTTATAAATTTGTTAGTATACCGGCGCGTGACTATATATGTATATTAGCGTTAGAGTAAGATATTCAATAAATGATTTTCATAAAAGCACAATAAACCATACCATTTATATTTTTTTTAGATGTACAACACTAAAAACTATTATTATTGTCTAAATTTCCTCACATAGTTATTTTAATATAAGCGTTCCTTCTTCAATATATAAACGGCTGATATCATATACGGATGATTTTGAGTTGAAATGCAGTGTTAATTGGTCAAAATAAAAAGCTGGGCTTTATTTAAATCATAAGTCAAAACAGTCAATAGCACAACCCTCAAGGTCAACTACCTAACTTCTAAAAAATTTTTATTTGAAAAATATACTCAAAATATGATTCCAAAATCTTTTTTTTTTTTTCAAAATTGTATAAATATTTTTGACACTAACTTTAGGAAGTTGGCTAAATTATTATTTTTTTCGAGAAAAGAAAAAAAAATTAATTATTTGTTAATAAATGCTAAACAAAGTAATGAATTTTTTTTTTGTTAAAAAAACCTTGAAAAATGTATATAAATGTAAAATATAGCAAGTTTGCAATTTCTAGTTTGTCAATTTGTGAGTCACGTGATAAACGTTTGCGCTCAGATTTTCAAATGCACATCTTACATTTTGTAAGGCAATTTTTAACAAATCAGTGTATTATACATAAAATAAAATCCAAAAGTAATTACTCTATCATCATACACACTCTCACATTTTAGAGGTGGTGATAAACATTTTTAGATTGATTCTTGACCTAGCTTTTATTTGAAATTAAAATATAAAACAAAATGGCTCCCATTGTATCTCATTCTGATAGTGATGAAGAAAAAGTAAATGTGCCAGCAAGAAGACATCAAAGGCCATCTGAAACAAGAGAAAAGGACAATGGAGGTGAAACAAATAATAAATCAAGAAACGGCAAAAAGAAAGTAAAAAAGAAGAAAAGTTTAAACAATAAGAATTTACAAGGTTCTGGAGGTGGTTATGCGTGGGAAGATGAAATTAAAAGAAGTTGGGATTTAGTTACCGTCAATGAAGAAGGAGATATGACTTCCTTAGTCGCAAGTTTGATTGAAGCTAGGAAGAAACGCGCAGCGAAAAGAAACATAACTCCGTATCAGCGTGGTATTATTAGAACTTTAATTTTGACGTTAGATTGCAGTGAAAGTATGACGGAAAAAGATTTAAGACCAAACAGACATACGATGATGTTACAATATGCCATTGACTTTACCCATGAATTTTTTGATCAAAATCCAATTTCTCAAGTTGGTATTGTGATTATGAGAAACGGACTTGCTCAACTTGTTAGTCCGGTAAGCGGTAACCCACAGGATCACATTGACGCTTTAAAGTGTATTAGGAAACAAGAACCCAAAGGTAATGCGTCTTTACAAAACGCTTTGGAAATGGCTAGAGGATTGCTTCTTCCAGTACCTGCGCATTGTACGAGGGAAGTTCTTATTATTTTTGGTAGTCTTTCAAGTACTGACCCAGGTGACATCCATCAAACTATTGGTTCTTTGGTACAGGAGAGAATTAGAACGAAAGTTATTGGTTTATCTGCTCAAGTGGCGATCTGCAAGGAATTATGTAAGCAGACAAATTATGGTGATGAATCATTTTACAAAATTTTACTGGATGAGACGCATTTAAAAGAATTATTCGAAGAGGCTGTCATTCCATTGCCCGTTAATAAGATAAACAAAGGTTTTACTTTGGTTAAGATGGGTTTTCCTACCAGAATTTTTGAAGATACCCCAACATTTTGTTCATGTCATTCTAAACTAGTTCATGGTGGTTATTTTTGTCCAAATTGTCACAACAAGGTTTGTTCATTACCTACTGTATGCCCATGTTGTGATTTAATGTTAATTTTATCGACACATTTGGCAAGGTCGTATCATCATTTAATGCCATTAAAAACTTTTGACGAAGTATCGATAAACGAAAAAATATTCTCAGCAGACAATTGTTTTAGTTGTCAAAAAAGATTCCCAATTTTAAAGAACCAAAAAACTGGTCAATTGTTAACAAGTTCACGATATAGATGTTCTGACTGTAATCAAGATTTTTGTATTGATTGTGATTTGTTTATTCATGAAATATTACATAATTGCCCTGGTTGCGAGTCTAAACCAACTATATAGTCTAGTATATATGTACATATATTAAACAGTAGGAACATAACTTAAAGTTACTTTATTATCTGCTTATGTTTCTCAGTAAGGAAAGAGAGAGATACACTGTCCATAAAACAAAATAAAATTAACTTTCAAATGTCACTAAGAGTCAATTGAGATTGTTATATGTTGTGTCTCAATGACATCTATATTTCTCAAATTATTCTGTATTATCATTGTGAAACTATTGATGATATCAGGTTTTTCCTTGTTTCCAATTATCGAAATCTATTAAAGCTTGCATACAGCCCCATTCTGTAATTTTTTTGCTTAACCAATGCAGATTAACTGGTTTAGTTAGATAATCGTTACAACCAGCAATCAAAGCATTCCTTTTATCTGATATGCTATTGGAAGCAGTTAAAGCAACAATGATGACAGGAGGTGATGAGTTTATATCGTTGTCTTTTGATTGTTTTTGTAATTTTTCAAAGTTTCTAATTTGTTTAGCAGCTTCGATACCTGATAAAACTGGCAATTGTAAATCCATAAAAATTAAATGCAGTCCTCCTTCTTTCCATATATCTACTGCTTCTTTACCATTCTTGGCTACTTTATAAGATATTTTATGTTTTCTTAAGAATGAACCCAAAATTGCTTGATTGATTACATTATCTTCAACGATTAATACATTAATTTTTGGAAAAACTTTTTCGGAGGTACTTACTGTTTTAGAAGATTGCGTTGGCTTTAGTTTTGGTCTGGGTTGAACAGGATATATTGATTCATTTTCTTCTTCAATTATTTGATGCTCTTTTTGATCATTATCACCCGCGTGGTCTATCAAATTCGGAGTATTTCTGAGGTCTTTATGAAAAGTTGGAATATCTGAAATAAGAGTATTTTCATTTGAATCATTCATATTATCATCCAGCAAATTTAAAAACGGTCTATTTAAAGTGCTTAAATCACCAGAATTTCGCCATTCAGACTCAGAAAAAGTATTAATCATTCCTACTTCTTGTTCATTCAGTGGTGGGTGACTATGAAGAAAAAAAGGATCTTCATTTTGAAAAGAAGTACTTTTTCTCGAACCAACATTCTCTATGGAAAAAGTGTCTGAAGAAATAGAATTTCTTGGGAAAAATGAATTCAACGGGGTTTGATTATTACTGCTAACGTTAGAATAAACATTATATTTAATATCTTCATTATTTACTTTAATTAAACTTTGATTTTCTATATTTTGTTCTTTTTTATTTGGTGTTGTGCTTCCACAATAATCTTTGGGCAATAGCAGTATGGCTTGTTTAGGAGGGGCTTCTAAATCTGAATTATTCAGATTTGAATTAGATATATATTCAGTGGCTTTTCTTAACTGATCTTGATTTGTAACCAAAGTGTAATTTTTATGCTGTGAACTATTATTATCATCATTATTTGTATTGTTAATCAAATTTTCAATGTTTTTAATTGATTTTGAATCTAGAAACTTGCCAGGTGATTCTGAATTGAAGTACGATTCGGTACTCATTTTCAGATCCTTATTATTTTTTGAAGTATTATTATTTATGTCAGTTGAAATCCCATATGTATTACTTCCTAAAGATATATCTACAGTTGAGAATATGAGCAAAGGATGAGAAAAATTTTGAGAGCTACTAGAAGAATTGAAAAAACTTTTATAAATATTCATCACTAGTTCATCCGGTTGAAAAATAATTTTATAAACTGAGTTTCGTACGTGTTCTGTAGTACATTTCAATTCATCCAACTTACTACTTTGATTTATAAGGGTATAATTACCAAAATTTTGAGTCGGCAATATTGGTGATACATTACTAATTTTTTTATAAATGGGAACAGGGTAAAAAGAATTTATTGGTGAGTTTTCTGATTGAATTGGTGAGTTTTCAAAACGATTTCCTATACCATTTGGGGATAGTAAGTCTAATTTTTCGTTGGTATTTCGTAGAGCTAAAGATAATTTAGGGCTAGTTGAACAAGCTCGTTGAGGGCTAGTCTCAACGAGTAATTTATTTTCACTTAGAGAATTTATTGGTATAGATGTTTTTTTAAGATTGAATATAGGCTCAATTATGTCACTTTTACTATTAACTTCTTTTTCGCTTTGACTGTTATTTGGTTCAGGAGTTAGGTACTTTTTATATTCATCTTTTTTGTTGATGTTCATATAAATACCGATTGCAATAGAAGCTCTATCATTTATATTTCGCCATCTGGAAAAATTCAAATTTTCAAATATTTTATTTTTTAAATCATCAATTGTTTCCAAATCATTAAATTGAACTGAAAATGGATCATTAATAAGATTGCTGGACGTCTCAATTTTTATCCATATTTTATGATTTATACTTAAAGTTACATCGTCATTATTTGACGGAAGAGATTCTAAATTTTTTCGCTGCATTTTCTTCATTAGTTGGTTTTGTTCGTGGAACTGCTTCCACGCCAAGCTCGAAAGATTATAAAATTATGAAGAACGAATAGCTTTAGTCGATTATGAGCTTAATAAAAAAAAATCGGATGAGCCCAACTTATTTCGTGAATTTTATATGTTCTGAGTGAAATACTTCAATGCTGTAAAAAGCAAAAAATATTGCCCAACTGGATAACTCCCCGTAAAATAATTTTTCTTTATTTTGTACAGAGGTAATATTATTTTGAACACTGTTAATTCAATATTGTAGGGTTTTATCAACTGAACACCTTGCATAGAGCCATTCTAATTCTGAAAATGTTGCGTTTTCGAGAAAAACAAAAAAGGAAAATCCTTTACCCTGTCTTTTTCGACCAAATACATTTTTTTCGGATTGAAAAAAATCTTGTCTTTGGAACAACAAGAAAAAGGTTGAAACACCAGTCAATCAACAGTCGTTAAAACATTAAGCCTGTTAAGCTGTCGATATTACTTGAAGTGAATGGCGAGTAAAAATGAAAGGAAGGAAAAATATTAAAACATAAGGGCTATAGAATGGTGGTCACAATGGTAACCTTGAAAATTATTATCACGTGATTTGGAATAAGAATTGTACATCCAACAACCGGTTTAAGGTACGTACGATTTGATATTCAACACCTTATTGGTATCTAGGTCAGAAAGCCCATCTTTTGGAGAGTGTGTTGACAGTAGCCAAACCTTTTTTTCATGGTTGAGTTGGTGATAGCCGAGAACGAGACGTTTGTTTAAAAAAGAAACAACAAAAAAGAACTATCATTTACAAGTAATGGTGATCTTGTCTTTCGTAATATAAAAAAGAAACAATTAAAGATAACCAAGGAGAATGATAAATAAAAGTTACTGCAAAAAATACTCTATTTTGTTAATGGATAATTAGGTAATATATACCTTAAAGCCTCAAGTAACTTGGTTTAACTAACAAAGACAAAATTTAACAAGCATTACTTTAAAATGTAATATATGTACAGATAAAAATAATGGCGACAACTGCAGGATTCGAACCTGCGCGGGCAGAGCCCAAAAGATTTCTAATCTTTCGCCTTAACCACTCGGCCAAGTTGCCTTAAATTTCTGTTTTTTGTAATAACATGATATCGTTAAAGCAAACATTATAATAATTGTAAAACCTAGCTAGAAATGCGGGTTAACGATTGTTATTATGTTAGAAAGTTATTGACTTAATTTGACGTTTGTATCTCAAGAAACCAGTTGTTAATTGACAAATTTGTGTAAATACGTCACATATGACGATCGATAAAAATTTGCATTTACAAT